>RJWM01015868.1:0-46812 GCA_004363535.1 Dasyprocta punctata | reverse complement strand
AGCCTTGCGCCTGCCAGGGCAGGCGCTTAAGCCACTGAGCCAAACTCCTGGCCCTGGTTTTTTGAGGCAGGGTCGCACTATGTAGCTCAGGCCGGCCTTGCACTCGCGTTGTAGCCCAAGCCGGCCTCGAACTCACAACGCTCCGCCTACCTCAGCCTCCCGAGTGCTGGGATTAAAGGCGTGCGCCACCACGCCCGGCAAGAAGTCTTTTAAAAAACCACCAGTAGCCGACTTAGTGCCAGCTCAGGCCTAGGCACAGTGCAAGGAGCAGGGGGCGGCCGGCCGGGTGGAGAGAGGTTGTGCACCTGGCAGTGTGAATGCAGACCTGGGAGGGCCCAAGGTGGACAGGGCCAGAAGGATATGGCACTGGGCATGGGTACTGCGGGTGCCAGGCAGCTGCACCAACAGTAAGAACATGTGGGCTGGTCAACAGGTGCCCGGTCCCTTTATACAGGCCTTTGGTCGCCAGCTCTGAGACCCGGCACTTCCTGCTCATCACATGTGACTTCCCATCTCTGCCCAGCTGCTGACCATTGGCCCGAAAGCTAGGATCCCCGAGCTCCCTCAGATCTCCTAGGGCTCTGTGTTACGTGCAGACCGAGTGGGGCTGTGGCCTTGTGTGAGTCGGGTAGTTCAGTGGTCTCCACACTCGAGGCCCAGGTTTGAAGGTGCAGTGTGTCCCGGCCTGCTTCTGGTGCAGAGGAGGTGCCTCTGAAAGCCATGCCGGACACAGTGTATGTCACGTCCACTTACATTCCTCTGGCCTGCCGATGGCGTCCGGCCATTGCCAGCATCAGCAGACAGAATGCGTACCTAATCCCTTTATAATGCAGCACGTGGCAGGAGCAGCCGTGTGGGCTGCCGCCTGGGTGTCGGAAGGAGTGTAATCCGAGGTGATGATTTCCAGAGGCTCACTCTGGGGCAGCGGGGAAGGAGCCAGGGAGGGTGAGCTGGGCAGCTGAGGGTGAGTGGGTGCTGAGCACTGAGTGTGGAGGGTGGCGCAGGCAGGGAGGCTTTAGGGGGTGCCGGGGAGGCGGGGTCGGCAGGACTTGGAAATTGTAGGGGGTGGGAGCCGCAGGGTCAGCAGGAAGTGCACGCTGCTAGGTCTGGCAGCCCCGGGGAGACAGTGACTGCTTCAGCCCAGAGACCAGAGTGGAGGGACAGATCAGGCAGGCCCTGGACATTTGGTTTTGAACCCTTGGACTTGTGGCACGATGGCACTTGAAGTGCTCCAGGGGGTGGGGGACCTGGCGAGAGGCCGGACCTGGTGCCAACGTCTGGCACTGCTCCTGGGCCCATCCGATTAGTAGCAGCCCTCCAGAGGGAATTCTCTTTGGCTTCGTTGTAACGACCGAGGGAACCGAGGTTTCCAGAGGTCAGGACGATTGCTCAAGGTCACCCGGCGAAGGAGCCTGCTGCACTGAGGCTCCCGGGCTCGGAGGGTGCGGAGTCTGCCTCCCTCCCCGGTGCCGGTTCCTGCACAAGGGGAGCGTTCCTGCTGTCCTTCGCTTCAAGATTGTATCTAGTATGTGATGAAATTTTGTTTTATGCAGTTTTCCAAGGGAGTTCACACCCATGGTCTGATTGAAAAAGTAATTAGTATTCATATTAGAGCTTACTAAACAATTCCCTGATATTTGAGCATCAACAGAGGAACAGAGCAGTGCTGTGTCCGTGATCTTTGATTTACAGCTGCCTGTGCCCACTGGGCTCCAGGCAGAAGGCTATAAATAAAATTAAAATAAATGGAAACAATGCACCTATAAATTGTGTTGCAGGAACCTCCAATTGCCTTTTAGAGGAAATCCCCAGTAAAATGCTGTTTGGCAATCCATTTGAAAGAGAAGGGCCGTAGATCACTTTGGCAAAGTCGGCAAAGTGAAGGACAGGCTACCTAGCTGGAATATTTCAGACCCCAAATTAGCTGATTCCAACGCATCTTCCTTTTTTGGTGTTGGCTATGTGGGAAGGTTTTCTTTTCCTTTTTTCTTTCTTCTCTCTCATTATTATTTTATCTTTCTATGTGAGGTAAAGACTGTCTGTTGAAACCAGGATTTTAGGGAGACAAGTCAGTATTTCCATCTTTCTTTTCCTTTTTGAGTTGACTCCTGGGCTTCCTTCACGTTATGTTAGATGCGAAGGCACAGAGAGGCTGGACTGGGCAGGCTGGCCTGCGTGATGGTCCCCGTGGCACGGCTGGGACCGGTGGCCGTCCTGGCGGAGCCCGGGGACCCGTGATGCAGGGGGAGCATTCTCCTTGTCTGTCTCAGAAGTGTTGTTGTGTTCTTAATTTTTATGGTCATAAGAACATAAAAGAGGTCAAATGATACAAAATTATAAAAATGTTGTTCATTTTAATGCAGTGTTTTAATAAGACGATTGACTTTAGGAAGTTGTCTTTGTTCTTACTCTGCTGAAATATATACATAACCATTTTGCTGACCTCCAGGTATCCGGTGCCAAAGAGTTACTAAGACACTTGGGAAACGCCTTTCGTAATGGATACAGACTTTCCCGCAGAAGCACTTTAATGTCCCTTTCTTTCATTTGGCGTCTGGGGGCTCTGTGGGGGATGAGGAAGAAGAAGCATTAGGACAGGGCCAGAGACGGGTGAGTGGTGCCTGTCTTTGGTCAGGTTGCGTGGAGCTGCTTCTCGTAGGATGGATGTGAGTGGAAGCCTGAGGAGAACAGAGCACCTGTGTGCTTTGAGATCCAGTCCAACCTAGAGGGGTCCCAGAGGCTTGCCCTGGTCTGGGAAGAGAGAGGGCCCGCTCTCAGGGAAGCCCTGCCTCAATGCAGGCTGTCATGTGAAGTCGTCAGGCAGATAGGAAGGTAGCCTCCCTGTGTTACATGTCTTCATTTTAGCTCTGCGGTGAGTAGGCAGGCATTCCCATGGGTAGTGTGTGAAAAGCATGCGTGTGACTTTTTTATTTTGGTGGTGCTGAGGATTTCATCCAAGGCCTTCACATTGAGCTCTGTCTCCAGGCCTTTTTAAAGAGTTTTTTATTTTAAGACAAGGTCACAAAGTTGTCCAGGCTGGGCTTGACCTTGCAGTCCTCTTGCTTTAGTCTGCCTGAGTGCTCGGGTTCCAGACTAGTACTTCCATGCCTGGGTAACATTGTGACTTTTAAACTCCATTAACTAGGATGGGCCCTGGGTTTGATCCCCAGTACCACCAAGAAAAAAAAAAAGATTTGGCTGGGAAGCTTAAGTTGTTTGGACTAAAGGTCACAGCTCAGACCCCATTTTAAAAGTCCTGGGATTGCAGGTGGTGGATTCATGGTTGGACCAGCTCTAGGAGGGCCTGGAAATGAGTCACGGCAGCTGGTCGGCTACCTTTGATCACTTGAGGGGCTTTCAAGTGTGAAGTGAGCATGGATCATCAGCTCCTTACATGTGGGCCCGGTATCCTCTTGCTGAGGCCCCTCCTCATTCTTGGAATTTGCCAATGCTACCTTGCCTGTTGTGCTCTGTGCTGCTTGCCCCTGTCTTCAAGGACTTCATGACTTGTGGGTGATAGGATTCAAGGCAGTCACTGGGAAAGCCAATGTTGAAAGGATGGAGGAGCAGGTCGAGCTGGAGTGAACCTGATCAGGAATGTTGTTCAGTGAGAAGGTAGCACCTCGGCAGTAGCAAGGGCTCAAGTAAGTAAAGGGACTTGGAGGGCATTTCAGGAGAAGCAGCGAGTCAGGGTGTGATGGTGGCTACAGAGTTGTGAATGATCTGGTTTCTCGGGACCTAGTTTAGGGTAGAAGAGCAGCTGCGTGCCAGCCAGTTGGGTGTTAACCAGACCCAGGCACTTCTTCCATGGGTGGAGGCGGCCATGAGCTGGGGTGCAGGGAGCTGCCAGCAGAGAGGATTTGGGTTTTACCCCCACTTGGCCCCTCTGACAGGTTCCTTAATGTTTTCTTTTTAGTCGCATTTTATTGCTTAAATTGCATTTAGACCCTCTGCATCTCTCCTCTCTGAAATAGGCTCAGGCCTAGCCAAGGGGAGCAGGTGCAAAGCTCAAATCCTAATTAAGAAGAATGAAGAGAGACTACCGGGCTGAACAAAACAGGGAAGAGACCCAGAGGTGCACGGAAATACCAGCACACAGAGGAGAATGACATTGGCACAATGACGAAATAGGGGTTTTCTGTCCTTATGTCGCCACAGAAGTACTGAGTTTGACAGACTGTCAAAGAGAGTAGTACCTTGGTGGGAGCATGAGATTCCAGGGGAGTGGTCTCAGCTCCCCATTGGAGCCACATATTTAAGAACAGACACATAGCAGAGGGTAAGATCAGTCTCACTTTACCACTGACTCCTGCTCCTAAGGCAGCACAATCTGGTGCCAGGAGACACCCCTTCTGCCTTCAGTTCCTGCCACAAGGGAAATTGATAGCATAGTGAACCCCCAGCTTCCTCAGCCATGTGGGATGATGTCCAGGAGGCTTACTTCCTTTTCAGTCTGCCACCCCAGAACACAGGGCTTCTGGTGGAGGAATAGAGAAAAGGGTCAGGGCCTCACAACACTTGGGGGATGGAGCTCAACAAAGGGCTGTGGATTCTCCTGACTGCCACATGGACTTCACCAAGAGGCCCACCCACCACAGGGTAGGGTGTGTCCTTTATGGTGGCCCATGCCTACCTCCAGCACATCCCACCCCTCAGTCCACCTTGTGCAGTCTTCTCCCAGCCCCCTGCAGACAGCACAGCCTTTGCAGATTGTGCAGGAACACACAGACAGGTAGCTGGACTCTAATGAGGTGGGAGGAGCCTTGGACACTTCTGAGTGTGACCCAAGGGAAAGTGGAGCCTCCCAGCATCTGTGCAGCTTTGCGGGATTGAGGTCAGGCACGTGATCTTCAGATTTAATCCCAAAATGTGCAGGATGAGTAGAGTGGGTACACCCATAAGAGTCTTCAGAATCCTTAGCCAGCTGACTGGTGAAGATCTCTCTCCCCCAAAGCCAGTCCATAATGACTAGGTTGGCAATGTTGTTTCCAATGCAATGTGATGCAGTACAATGCAATGCCAGACTTCAAGGAAAATGAAAACAACAAGGAATCCCTCAACTCTCCCTTAAAGAAAAGCAAGAAAACCTGGCATGACCAAAGGAACACAGTAATTTTCCAGCAGTCAATCTCACTGAAATGGAGATCTACAAATTTCCTGACAGAGAATTCAAAGTAATTTTTTATGAAAGCTGAGTGAGCTACAAAAGTTTATAGACAACTCAACTAAAAGAGGAAAAGAATTTAGGAATGAAGTGAGCATTTTAACAAAGAGATAGAAATAAAGTAAAATTAACCAAGCAGGAATTCTGGAGATGATAAGTACAATGACTGAACTAAAAGATGCAGTAGAGAGTTCTGCCCACAGGCTCAAGCAGAAGAAAGAACCAGTGAACTTGAAAACAGGTTTCCAAGTTGGAATTACATATGCTACATGTAGATGAGTTCATCTAGCAATTGAAGACGCTTTTCTCAAGTGTTCGTGGAACATTTTCCAAAATGGGTCATAATTTGAGCATAAAACAAGTGTTAACAAATTCAGGAGTGAAGTCAAGTATCTTTTCTCTCCACAGTGTTGGAAAGCTAGAAGTCAGCAGTAGGAGGAAAATTCCCAAATACATGGAAATCAAATAAAAACCAATGAGCTCACTTCCGGGAAGATGGCAAGAGTAGTAGGATGCAGGGAAAAGAGCCTCTCTGAGAGACACTGTCTAGGTGTGGGAATACACCATCATGAGGAAGACAAAAAGGAGGGAGATGGGTTCCTTGGACCCAGGAAGAGCCTGAAGTTTGAATCGAACCCCACAGAGAGAGGGAAAAAAAAAATTCAACTAAGAAGAAGGCGGTAGCTGGTGGTGCCTTTGCCTGGAGCCAGGCTCACTGTGCGAGGGGCACTGTTGGAGCCTGGCAGCATATGGTCCCGGTGTTGGTGGCTGCTGGTAACCCTGGGGCCTCTGTGGGACCATTCCTCAGTGGAGGAGAGCAGCAGGTGCAGAGGACTGTGCTGGCTGGTGGTGAGTGTGGAGGACTTGGTCCTCCCGCGGGAGAGAGCCATTTGCTGGGAGCCATTCTAGAGTTGGGCCAGATATGCCTGGGGCTAAAACTGTTGCTGGCTTCCCCCAGCAGTTCCTAGCTGGGCGCAGACCTGTGGAGGCTGCTTGGATGGCTGTGAGCCCGAGGATTCTGTTCTCAGGGCAGGCCTGCTAAGGTTGTCTACTACTCCGTCCATGAACAGTTGGTGGCTTGTGGGGATACAGTGCCCCAATTTGGGTTGCTGTCTTCGCAGGCTGTTTACCAGTGAATCCAGAGAGAATCCCAGAAGTGGACTTTTTAAAAAATCTTTTTATGGCTTGTTTAGTTTATTATTATTATTATTATTATTATTATTATTATTATTATTATTTTAGTGTGAGTGTGGTTTTTGCCCTCCTTTTGGATGTGGTCTTGTTCTGTTCTCTTTTTTTGTCTCTTTTGGCTTTCTTTTCCCTCAGTCTTCTGCAGTGGTTTCCCTAAGTTGGTGGGACCCATCTTTGTTCTCCAACCTACTTACAGTCTCTTTCTCTTTTCCCACTTTTCTGCTTTTTCTTAAATTCATTTTGGGTCCTGACTCTTGGGGACAGAATTGATATTTTGTGAACCTAAGTACTGTATATGATTGTTTTGCATTCTGTTGTATGGTTATAAATTCAGTTTATATGGTTGGGGGTTATAAATCAGGGGTTGGATCAGTTTACTGTTTTGTTGGCTGTGTTTGGTGCTGGCTGTGTGGGTGCCACTGCAGCCAGAATTAACTTGACTGAACTGGATAGCTGTTGGCCTTGCTGGTCCAGGACTGGGACTGACTGGGGGTCACAGAGAGAGCTAGGGTGTGGTGTCAAGGATTTAGGGACTGGGCTAGGCGAGCAGTGCTTTCTCATCTCTGACAAACTAAGGAGGTGGGATTTTCCAATAGACTCGGCACCTAGGAACTAGTTACACATGGAACATATCTCCGGGAAGTGCTCATCACCTGCAAGTCCTTAATATCACTATTAAAGTAACCCACTGCAGGCAACTAACAGGTATCACTTTAGGAATTAAGCTAAAAAAGGCAAGAAATGAGAAGACACTTAAAACAAGTCACAATCCCAGACCCCTCATTCACCAAAAGCAAACCCAGGGGGCAATGAGGCTGGAAAATCTGAAAGCCCCATACAAGGTTTCTTCAAAGTGGTAACAAAGCAATTGAATGAGGCTTTGGAAAAATTGAAATCAGAAATAATCTCTCAAATAACCACAGAGATTACCAAAATAAATACCATGCTTAGTGATGTTAGAACAGATACAGACAAAAAAAAAAATGAGCTTAAGCAAATTATGGAATGACAACATAGGAAGCAAATGGATTCCATAAAGCAGATTCAAGCAGATATCTAAGAGAATAGAAACTCCATTGAAAGTATTCAAAGCAGATTAAGCCAGTGTGAGGACAGGATCTCAGATATTGAAGACAGGCTCGCAGTTAGTGCCCAGGAAAAGAAAGATTCTTCAAAACTAGCAAGGGAACATGAGAAATCAATCCAGCAGTTGCTTGATGAGACAAAGAAAAATAACTTAAGATTAATTTGGGTCAGTGTACAAGCAGGAGATACTACAAACGACATTAAAAACATCCTTACAGACATCGTGTCAGAAAACTTTCCTGGTAGAGAAGAATTTGACACACAAATAAGTGAGGCATATAGAACTGCAATTAGCAATGATAAAAAAAAAAAATCCACTTCCAGGCATATCATAGTCGAGATTCCAGAAATTCAACACAAGAATAACATTTTAAAAGCTGTTAGGGGAAACAAACAAATAACTTATAAAGGGAAGTCCATCAGAATTACAGTGGACTTCTCAGCACAAACTCTCAAGTCAAGGAGAGCTTGGAGGGAAGTACTCCAAGTTCTAAAAGAAAACAACTTCCAACCCAGATTGATGTATCTTGCAAAACTACCTTTCAAAATAGAGGGAGAAATAAAATACTTCCATGATAAGGAACAGTTGAGGAAATTCACGAACACTAAACCAGCACTTCAGAATGTTTCCAAGGACATTTTAGAAAGGGATGATATGTACTACAGCTCCACAAACCCCAATAGAAGGAATCCACCAGGAAAATAGAAAACAACATGATAAGGATAAGTCACTACGTATCAGTTTTAACCATCAATGTTAATGGTGTTCATCCACTGGTCAAAAGACATAGACTGGCAGATCAAGAAGCAAGATCCAACAAGATGCTGTATACAAGAAACACATTTAATTCAAAAAGATACCCATAGACTGAAAGTTAAAGGATGGAAAACAATACTCCATGCAACAGAAGTCCAGAAAAAAGCAGAGGTAGCTATTCTATTTGCAGATAAAGTTAATTTTAAGCCAAGACTGATTAAGAGAGACAAAGAAGGTCACTATATATTGGTAAAGGAAACAATCCAAGAGGAAGAGATAATAATCATAACTATATCTGCAACAAATACTAGTGCATCCAGTTATATAAAACAATTATTAATGGACATAAAAATCAAATAAGCCTTAATACAGTTGTATTGGGAGACCTCAATACCCTGCTGTCACAAAAAGACAGGTCAACTAGACAAAAAATCAACAATGAAATATCAGAATTAAACCACTGAGCAAATGGACTTAGTAGATGTTTATAGAATCTCCCACCCTACAACAGCAGAATACACATTCTTTTCCGCTGCACATGGGACATTCTCCAAAATAGACCATATACTGGTTCATAGAACATGCTTGAGTAAATGTAAAGGAATTGAAATTCTCCCATGCATACTATCAGACCATAGTGCAGTGAAATTGAAAATCCATGTCAAAGGAAACCACAAGAACTTCATTAACACATGGAAATTAAATAGCACACTTCTGAACAATCAGTGGGTCACAGATGAAATTAAAGAAGAAATTAGATAGTTTCTACAGTTGAATGACAAGGACAATACAACATACTGGAACTTGTGGGCCACAATGAAAGCCGTCTTAAGAGGGAAATTGCTATTGTAGGGGGTGTTGTAGGGTGGCTTCTCTGTCAGTGAGATTGTTGTTCGTGTGCAGGAATGCTGTTGATTTTTGAGTGTTGATTTTGTGGCCAGCTGCATTGCTAGTTCTGCTTATTGAATCTGGGGGTCTCTTGGTGGAGTTTTTGGGATCTTTTAGCTAGAGTATCATGTCATCTGAAACAAAATCTGTGTATATAAAAAATTAGTTGTGACAGAGAAAAAGAATTTTGAGTGAAATGTAATTTTCTCAGGGTCACCTTCAGATTTTATTTTTAATGTGAAATGTTCATTTCAAAACAATTGTGTAAATGATTTGTTAGATAATGTTTCATGTCTATATTTTTTATCTTAAACAGTTTTTGGGAATATCCAATATGCTGATGATTGTTGCTGTTTTGTTGGTTGGTGTGAAATTGTTATGTTTTGATTTCTCATTTTTCTTTTGTTTAAAATAAAAAAAAGAGTAAAGAAATCAAAATGGAAATTAAAAAATGTTCTGAGGCAAATAAAAATGAATGAACAACATATTGATACTTATGAGATGCAGCCAAAACAATTCTAAGAGGCAGGTTTATAGTAGTAAGTGCTTTATTAAGGAAAAAAGATGCCACATAGATAACCTAGCTTTATACTTAAAGGAACTACAAAAGAATAAAGCAAACTAAGCTCTAAGATCAGAAATAAATGAAATAGTCTGCAAATTAATAGAAAAGCTCAACCAAGCTAAGAATTTTTTTTGCAAAGATATGCGAAATTGACAGCTTTAGGTGGACTAGCCAAGACAAAAAGAGAGAAAGCTTAAAATTATAAATGGAAGAGAAAATATTATAACTCATATCATACGAATACAAAGGATGAGAAGAGAATGTTATGAAAAATTATACCCCCCCATGGGATAACCTCGAAGAAACAAATAAATTCCTAGAGATGTGCAATTTATGGAGACCAAATAATAAGAAATAAAATCTGAACTAATCAGTAATGAGCGGAAGTTTGAAACTGCATGTGATGGTCCACATCTGTAATCTCAGTACTTTGGAGGCAGGAAGATCACAAATTGTAGGCAACTTAGACCCTGTCTTAAATTGAAAAAAAAAAGTGGGGGAGGGCTGAGGGTGTAGCTCAGTGGTAGTGTGCTTTCTTAGCATGTGTGATGCCCCTGTTCTGCCACACAGACAAACAAACTAACCAAAACGATAAGAAAACAGAATGAGCCACAAAAAAGGTATTTGGATGTAGCTCAGTGGTAGAGTACCCTAGGCTTAATCCCAAGTACTGTGCCACTCCGCAGATAGAATGAACTAGTAGTAAAAAAATGTCCCAACAGAAGACGCAGGAGTAGGTAACTTCACCAGTGATCTTTACCAATTTCTTTTAAAGAATTAACTCCATTACTTCTCAGATTCTTCAAAAATAGCGAACTGGTGGGACTTCTATTGTAATGAAATACCATACACTGATTTTTTAAAAAGCCATGTAAAGATGCAGGGCCGCATCTCTGGTGAAACACAGCTGCACACATCCTCGGTAGGACCCTGGTGAGGGAAATGCAGCAGCACAATAAGAGGATCAGACACCAGGAGCAAGTGGGACGTAGCCCTGGGAGGCAGGGCGGCCCAGGTCCACAGACCCGTACCTGAGGTCAACCTTAGAACAGAACGAAGGAGACGAAAACCACACGATCGTCTCAGTAGGTACAGAGAAGTGTCTGACAAGACTCAGTGTCTTTGTGTGACCAACAATCCTCAATAAATGTGGCGTACATCAACATAGTGAAGGCTGTGTGTGAGAAGGCTACTCTTAACATTATATTCAGTGGAGAAAAATGGAAAGCTTTTCCTCTGAGGTCAAGAACAGGACAAGGATGCCTAAGTTCACAACTTCTCTTCAGCACAAGCTTTGAAGCCTTAACCAGAACAGTTAAGAAAAGAAAAATAAATACAAGGCATCCAAATCAGAAAGAAAGAATTAAAACTGACTCTTGTTTACAGATGGCCTGCATTTCTGTAACTAGCAGTGAGCCACCCAAAAAAGAAAGTCAGAAAAATTGCTCACAATAGAATCACAAAGAATGGAAGACCTACATGTAAATTTAATCAAGGAGCTGAAAGAGTCAGACACTGACAGCTGTAAGCGTTGATGAAAGAAATTAAAGAACACACAAACAAATGGAAAGACATTCCATGTTCATGGATTGGAAGAATTAATACAGTGGACCACTGAGTTACAATTGGCCCAACATACGAACAACTTAGATTATAAGTGGAATTTTAGTTTTAATTTACAGCCAAAGTCTTGAGTTATGACCAAATGCTGACTGCTTGTGCTTCCAGATGGTCTCACGTAAAGATTTAACCCTTACAGAGTTCTGGAAGAACATTACTGCATCCTTTCCTGTGTGGGGTTAACTGAGAAATCCTGGGCCAGTGTCTCTCTAAGGACACCGAGACCTGCCTGTACACAGGAGAGACACTTTGAAGGCTCCACAGAGGGGCCTGAACCTTCAATTGACAGTTTGAGTTACAGCCAGCTCTCAGGAACGAATTAAGTTCATAAGTCAAGGATCCTCTGTATTGTTAAAATGTCCGCACTACCTTAAGTAATCCCTATCAAAATTCTCATGACTGTTTTTACAGAAAAATGAAAAATGATCCTAAAGTTCATGAGTAGCCATGTAAGACCCTGACCAGCTAAAGTAATTTTTAGTTAAGAAGAATAAGGGTGAAGAAGGTATCACAGTTTCTGATTTCAAAATATATTACAAAACTACCATGATCAAAACAAGATGATACTGGCATAAAAGCGTACAGACTAGTAGACTAGAATAAAGAGTCCAGAACTAAATCTATGCGTTTATGGTTGGCCCATCTTTAACAAGGTTGCCAAGAATGAACACACAGTAGGAAAAGAGTAATCTATTCAAGAAGTCATCTTGGGGAAAGTGGATATCTGCATTCCAAAGAGTGGATTTGTACCCTTATCTCACACTATGTGCAAAAACCAGCTTAAAATAGATTAAAGATGTAAATCTAAGACCTGAAACTGTAAAACTACTAGAAGAACATTTAGGAAAAATCTTTTTAATGTTGTTGCCTTGACATTGGTCCAGGCAGTGGTATTTTTGATATAACACCCAAAGCACAAACAAAAGCAAAAATAGACATGATTGTGTCAAATTACATATCCACAAAGTGAAGGCAAAAAGTGCGCAGTGGGAGAAAATACTTGCAAACCATACGTCTTGTAAATGGTTAACATCTAAGATATGTAAGGAGCTGTAGTCACTAACAAAGAAGAAAACCAGTCAAAAAGCCTCCTAAATCCCAAACCCAAACAAAGCAGTAACAATTAAAAAGTAGCAGAGGACTGGGGATGGTTGCCTTAGACTGTAATCCTAGCTCCGTGGGAACTTGAGGCAGGAGGTCTCAAGTGTGAGGCCAGACTGGGTGGCTTGGTGAGCTACTGTCTCGAAATAAGAAAAAGGCTAGGAGTGTAGTTCAGTGCTTCCTGGGTTCAGTACCCTCCCCTCCCCCCACGCAGGTGGCAAAGCACTGATCATCAGGGCATTTCACCACGCTGGACACACAGATGGCAACAGGTTTATGGAAAGGTGCTCAGCACCAGTAGTCATCGGGGAAGTGCCGGTGAAAACTGCAAGGGGTATCATCTCATGCAGTCAGAATGGCTTTTATCAGAAAGACAAAAGATAGCAGTATCAATGAAGAAGTGGGGAAAAAGCAGCCCTTGGGTACTGTTGATGGGAATGTAAATAAGCACAGCCATTGTAACAGCACGGAGATCCCTCAGAAAATTAGATAAAGCCAGCATCTGATGCAGTAACCCCAGTCCTGAGTATACATCAAAGGAGACGAAGTGAGCTCCCTGGAGACTGCTGCACCCCACGTTCACTGCGGGGGCGCCCTCAGCAGTCAGGATGTGAGCTACCTGTTGTTGGATGGATGGGTAAAGAAAATGGGTGGAGCTGTTACGTCCTAACTGTCCTCCCAGATCCATGTGCTGCAGCTTCATTGCTAATGTGATAGCATCAAGGGGCAGGGCTTTTAGGGTGCAAGTCACAGACCCAGAGCTCTCACGGACGGGCGTAGGGCCCTTAGGAAAGGTCCGTAGAGATGGGGTTGTTCTCCTCAGCTCTTCCATCGTGTGAGGATGCCGTGTTTGTCCCTTTTGCACCCCTCCCTGGCCGTGGGAGACTGCAGCCAGAGGCCCCTCCTCGCACACCGCACCTGCCAGTATCTCAGTCTTGGGACTTCAGCCTCCACAACTGTGAGAGAAAAATGCATTCTTCATCAACAGCTCTCCATCAGGTGTTGTGCCAGAGCCACACTAATGGACTGGGGCTGGAGTGTCATTCACCCTTAAAAAAGAAGTGAGCTCTACTTTTACAACAGGCGAACCTGGCATGTGCTAGGTGAAGTCAGCCAGACACAGACAGACGGATCCTCTGTGGTCACACGTATGTGTGGCCTCTAATAGGTGGAGCTCAGGGGAGCAGGGGTTGGGGGTGGGGGATGGTGAACTGTTGGTCAAAGGTTTCAGACTTCTAAGCACAAGATGAATACGTTGTGGGGAATCTGATGTAGAGCCTGGGCTGTAGTTGGCAAAACTGTGTCTGTGTACTTGTAGTTGCTAAGAGAGCAGGTCTCGAGTTCTTACTGTGCACACACAAACACACATGTGAAAAGGTAACTGAGGTGCAGGACGCTAATTAGCTCGATGGTGGTAATCATTTTGTAATGTATACATGTATAAAAATGTCAGGGCATACGCATTAAATAGATGCAATTCCTGTTGGTCAATTATACTTCAGTAAAGCCGGGAAATTGTGTTGATATTCCCAGGACCCTGATCATCATGTCCCATGCTATAATTTGGCCCTGTCTATACAACACAAGCACACAGAGGGACGTGTGCGTTGTAAGGAGACATATTTTCACTACAGCTTTTAATCTTTTCCTTGATCGAAAACATGCACCGATTTTCCATTTCTTGGCAGAGGCGTGAGGAGCCCGGAGAGATCCTGAGTTCCTCCTCCTCCAGTGCAGCAGGGAGCGGGTGCTGCCATGTGGCTGTCCTTTGGCCAGAACACGAAGAGTCTGGCCAGGTGTTGGGCCTGGGTCTCAGGCCTGAGCCTGTAACTTAGTTTTTAGCATTTTAGAGTGAAATACTTTGAACACAGAGAGGAATTGAGGGACTGGTCAGTGACCAGCCATATCAGCCACTCTGTGACTGTGTGTGTCTCTCCATCTGTCCCACCACCACCTGTCTTGTTTTGTTTTGTTTTTTGGGGGTACATTTCCAAGTAACCATGCTCACCCCTAAGCACTTAAATGTACATGTCATCAACTAGGTTTGGGATTTTGGGGGTGGTAGAACTTAACCCAGTGAAATGCACCAATCTCTCCCAAAAAACTCAGCTGGATGAGTTTTCCCAAAGCCAGGGTCTGCAGCACCAACTCCGCTCACACCGTGGACATCAGCTGCACTGCAGGCCTGGCCTGTACGCCCACACCCAGGGGACAGCCGTGGTGGCCAGGCGCCTTTACAGCATGGGTGGGGAAGTGGATGCCAGTGTGGTGGCGGGGCTGCCATTACTGGGTCCCCAGGCCTGGGTCCTCTCCGGATGTCCCTTTGCCCCCTGAGGTGGTCGGTGGGAAGTGTGTCAGTGGGGCGACTCTGGACTTCACATGTCTCTCTCCGACCCTCATTCTGGGGCTCGGTGCCAGCTCTCTGCCTGTCCGGGCTCCAGCCTGTCCCTTGGTACGGTGGTGTGGTGCAGGCCGGAGACGCAGGGGCAGCTTCCCAGCAGGGAGGCGCGGGGCAGGCTTGGTGCCGTCTCCGTGCCTGGGCGTCCTCGCTTGCTGGGTGTGTGGCGGGAGCTCTCGGTGTGGCTGCAGTTGCCACTGTGCGTGCCTTTCATAACAGGAACGATGATTCCTCCCAGAGATGAGCACAGCTGCGGCCGGGATGCGACTGTCCCAGATGGTGCTCTCTGGCCCAGACCCCTGGGGTGCCAGAGGGACGGAGAGACTCCTGGTTTTATGGCGAAGCCGCCTTGGTTCTGATTCTCTGCAGTTCAGAGCCGCCTGAAGGTTCCGCTTTACTGTCTGTGTGCAGAAGGGCTCTGTGTGGTCCCAGGGCGCTGCAGGGGTGAGCGGGGGTGGTTGGCGGCCCAGCTTCCTGCAGGCCGGGCTGCTGTTCTGTTACCGGAGTGAGCCGCGCCTCATCTGCGGCCGTTCTCATGTTGCCGTCACGCAGGCAAACACCTTCGCCCGCTGCGAGGGCCGAAAGCCCCAAGCCGGATGTTCGCGGGGTGGTTCAGTCTGCAGTGGTTTCTCCATGGCATTGGCCATCACGCACAGGACAGTATGGTCACTGAGGTGTGGACGGGGGCGGGCTGTGGTGGCCGCTGGGGCCTCGCTGCTGCCACCAGCGGTTTCCTTACCCAGTTACCCTGCGTCTTCCCGGTCGGGGACCTGCAGCCGGTCAGCCTCTCACTGACCCCAATCAGCGGTGCTGCCCGCTGGGTGGAGCGCAGAGCAGGCTACTGCTGGCTGCCTCCTTCTCTGTCCACTCTTGCTTTTGGTGAAGTTGATAAACTTACCTGTGGCAACGAAGTGTGTCCCCTCCACACCCAACCGAGGGCCTTCCTGGGCCACTGCCAGCAATCATCGGGTAGGCCCTGGCCACTGGCCAGTTTTCAAGGTGGTCAGGCACGAGAACTGAGGGAGCTGCCAGGTGGGCAGGTGGGTGGAGTGGATGGTCCCGGGATACAGCTCGGCTGGAGTAGATCATGCCGAGGTGTGACCAGGAAGTCCTGGATGGAGTTGAGCTGGCGTGGATGCTTCTGTCTGACCACAGTGGGCTCTGTGGCCTCTGCGCCTGTTGTGGTGGCTTTGCAATAAAGCCGAGTCTCTCTGTCACCTGGCACAGCTGGCTCAAGGCCCACAGTGGCTCCTGAGTGCCCTGGATTGGAGACGCTGCGCTCTCCTCTGTCATGGCATGCCCGGCCCACGTGGTCCTGAAGGTCCCTTCGTATGGCCAGACCCTGGTCCTGGGTGCCTCAGCTCTGGAGGCCTGGGAAGCCAGCCCTGCCTGGGCTGCCATGTGACAGCCCTGGCTCCAGCTGCTGTCTGATCTCTGCCCTGTCAGCAGGCAGCTTCCCAGGTCAGGAGAGACTCACCTCGCCGAGAAAGAATGGCCTTAATTTGTTGATTAGTAGAGAAAAGAATTTAATAATGGAGATTGAGGTTTTTAATTAATTGTTTCCAGATAAATACCTCAGTCTGTCTTGTCTTAGCAGATTAGATTCCATCTGTCTGTGCGCCTCAGACTGAAGGGTGTCTGCTCTTGGGCACACGGTTGTGTCTGACGTTATTTTCAGTCTCGTACATGTATTCTGAATAAGCCTTTTGTTCCATTGAGAAGATTAAGGGCAGTATTTGGTTGGAAAAATTTTAATGAAGCACCTAACAGAGCTATTATTCATTTTTGAAACAAGTTGCTCTGGTTACCATAGTAATATTAAACCTTTTATTAAATATTTTCCCTTCCAGTCTTGAGCGAGTTTTTGTTCAGTGCTGATGGGGGAGCTGCG
Organism: Dasyprocta punctata; assembly: GCA_004363535.1. Lineage (NCBI taxonomy): Eukaryota > Metazoa > Chordata > Mammalia > Rodentia > Dasyproctidae > Dasyprocta > Dasyprocta punctata. The sequence continues at coordinate 30,151 of RJWM01015868.1, read as the reverse complement.
GATCCACGAATCTGGCATCTGGGAAGAATTTTCTAGCTCTGTTGAGTTAAATCATTCAAGGAATTTATGTTATAGGAACATAAAGCTTATAAATCTAGTTTATCATATCTATCATTTAATTGTTCATGCAAGCCAGCTCTTCATGTAGCGATTTACAGTAATCTCAGTGAAATAACAGTTTTGTGTCACAAAATGAATAATGCATGCAAAGAAATTGTTGAGCTCCTTAAAATCATTATGCTCAAAATATTAGACTCTTTTATTTGAAAGTGATAGAATGATGATCATGGAGTAGCGGCAGACCAGGGACTCGAGAGCTGGTCCTCTTGTTTGTGTTGGGTCTTCGTCTCCCAGAAGGCAGTGGTGGCCAGGCGCCTCCGGGAGGACCGAGACCCTTCTGCAGTTCGGCAGGCAGCAGCCAGCTGAAGAGCTGGTGGTACCGAGGACCTGCAGGAGGGCTGGGGAGTTGGAGGGGGAGTCGATGCTTTTTAGACATCCATCTGTCTGGGTGGGACGAGTCGTGGGTATCTTGGCATTAGTGTTGTTGCCAGGCAAACACTGTGGAGTTTGCCACGGAGAAATCTGGAAGGCAGCGATGTGCTGGGTGGTTTTCTCTCCTTTCCTGTTACTTCTCTCTCATGGCAGTACGCGTGGACCACAGCGTGGTAGTTGTTTTTGTATGATGAGGTCAGCCGACAGCAGCTACTGAATCTTCAGAGGAGGATGCAGGTGTTGGTTATGCTTGTTAGCAGCGTTCATCTACCCGAATGTGTGCTTCTTGCTGGGTGTGGTGACCACTCATTGCCAGTGTGGTGGACCTCTGAATGGCCACACTGCTGGAGTGGTGGACGTCCAGGAGACAGTCGTCTGGGCCCTGGGCTCCCAGCGGGCAGGGTGGGAGCAGCTACTCGCCCGGAAGGGGGAGGCTCTGTGTTTCAGGAAACAGAGTTTCCGGGACGGGAACGCCATCAATCATTCTCAGGTCTGTGCTGCCTTTGCCTTCTTCGTACTTTGAAAAACTGTGTTATGAAAAATTTCAAACACATCCAGAGGTCGAGAGAACAGGAGCCAGGACACCTGTCCCCGAGATGCAGCAGCGATCAGGATGCTGCCACGGTCGTCTCCTCTGTCCCTTTTTTTCTTTTCCTTTTCCTTTGCTGAAGTATTTCAAAGCAAATCCCAGACATCATGTCATTTCACCTTTCTGTACTTCACTATGCATTCCGAAAAATCCCCTGAACCTCCTGCTATTTTGAGCTCGCAGTGCTGGCGAGAGCCCCGGGCTGGACGTCTCCCTGGTGGGGATGCGTGTGATGCTGCCATCCAGGCGGGACCTTAGTGGCCCCGGCCTCCTGGCCGCCAGTGACTCTTGTGGTCTGTGGCTAATTGGGCCTGGGCCGAGGACTTTGCAGTGGAGGAAAGCGGTCCTGCAGGGAGCCCCCCTTCACTGTTGGCGCTGTCGGGCTGGTGACCCACCTAGAGGTGTTGGTATGGTCTGTGGCTTTAGTCAGACTCCTGGAGTCTCACATATGCCAAGTGCTGTGGAGGAGATGACACCATGGGAGACCGGGAGGCAGGACACGCTGGCAGGGGCAGGCAGAGAGTCAGAGGAGCAGCACCATGTGCTTGGTGGGCGTGGCACACACCCTCCAGGCTCTGGTGGGCACATGGAGAGGTGCTAAGGTCCTGGGGCAGCTTACCTTCCTTCCTGTACCCCCACCTCCAGGCTCTTCCCTGCCCAGTCTGTACATGGCCGCTGACTGCAGGAAGGTGTGCGGGCTTTGGGTGTTTTCTCCTGATCTTTGGTCATACTTGCCAGGGCTGCTGATGGTGTCCGAGGCCAGTGCCTTTCCAACTTAGGGCTGTTGGGTCCTTTATTACAAGATATACAAACTCACCCTGCACCAGAGGCTGCCAGGCTTGGTGGTTCTCTTTGTCTGGAAGTGAGGGCCCCACTCATTGGGGGGAAGGAAAATGGGAGTTGAAATGAAAAACAGTTTCAGTTCCAAATGGAGGTTTATACATAAAACACCCGAAAAAACACTAAAGGCCCAACCTGGTTTTGGCTGGAGTCAAATACTATAGTAGGGTGTGTGTGTGTGTGTGTGTGCGCGCGCGCTCGCTCATGCATGCGTGTGTATGTGTGTAGGGGGCTCCGTACAGAGAACACCAAAGACAGGACCCCAGACGTGTCCTGGGCAGCAGCCATTCTTCCTGGGTGGTGGTCCCAGCTTCGAGTGGGGGATGAGCCAGCGTTCGGGAGGCAGCACTTAACCGCGCCGCTTTGAAACCTGCTCAGCAGCGGCCTGTGCTCCGGGAGGAGCCCCGAAGCATTTCATTGGTGTTCATTTCCCGGTGTGTTTGCTTCCCCCGGTGGCATGGTGGAGGGCTTCCAGAAGCGCCCCCCTGTGCAGGGGCACCTCTCCTGCCGGAAGGCCTCCGTCGGGCCGTGGGAACGCACGGGAGGCTGCCGGCGGGAAGGCAGCGTGTGTCGAGCCAGCTGGAGTTGACTGTGGACCCATAAATTGGCCGGTGACGAAGTGCAGTGAGATTTTAAAGCAGATTGCTTGGGAATGATAAGTGATGCCTCACTGACGCTGCTACTGGGGCACAGTCGGTGGGGTTCTCTGAGCCAGGAGGGCGGCTCGGCTATGGGGGGCCGGCCGGCGGCTCACAGCCTCTCTCAGCACCTCAGCCAGAAACCAGGTGTGCTCTCCGGTACAAATATTTATCACCTTGCTCCATAACAAGGGCTTTCGGTTGGCATTGCTGAAGCTGTATGATGATGTTTATGCTGTTACTGTATATTACTTTTTTATTGCATACTATTTCTGTTGCAAATAGTCATAAATATGGCTACAGCTTTGACTGCATTATGCCATGTTGCTCTGAGTAGGCTTGCGTACACTTTAGGCTGCAGGGCCAAGCAGTTGGAATTCTTTCCTTGGTGTCTCTGCTGGGGTCTGCGTATCAGCCCGCAGGAGCAGCACCTCACTGCTGCCTTCCTGGACGCTGGCCTTGGCCGCGTGGCGCCTTCCCTCCTGGAACACTGCGCTGCTGGGAGGGTCCTTGGGGGGGCCTTCACCGGCCTCTGTTACCCCCATTCTCTGAACCTTTTTGAGGCTGTGGGGCACCTGGACCCACCTCAGGCCCTAGAATTGCCACTGGACACACCACTGAACCTCACCTGTGTGGTGGGGCCATCTCGCCTGGTGGACGAGGCACTGGACGCTGGTTTACGGAGCGCCGCGGGAGGCCTGGCCGTAGTGAAGAACTGCAGTGGACAGTTCTTCCCTCTGTGGAGACGTAGCCTGCCTGCAGGCTGTCCCTGCGGGCCTGGCTGTGGCCGCTGGAGCAGGTGCCTCTCCGACTTGGGGTTCCAGATGGCAGATTGCTCCGTCAGTGCTCAGCCCCCCACTTCCAGGGCAGCCCCAACCTGACTCTGAGGCACACCAGCAGACTGCCTCGTCTGGGCAAACTGGTCAGTATTGCTCTGAAATTCTGGGACTCTTCCTCCTCCCTGCCGAGGCCCAGGCCTTGGATCCCTTTCCATTTTGGAACTGCCGCCCCCTGTTCTTGGTCCTCACCGCACCCACTCTTGACTGAGACACGGTCTCCATTGTCTTTCTTGGAGAACAGCAGAGTCAGGTCACCTGTCCTCAGTAGGGAGTTGACCCAGATTCGTCTGCCTCCTTATCCTGCAAGGGTTGCTGGGCGAGGCTGGCAGCAGGTGGAGGAGACCAGAAATACGGGTCATGCAATCCGATTCGTTCGTTGTCTCTGTGTCTTGCTAATGGGCCGGTCTTGGATTGGTTTTGGAACTTAGGGAGGGGTGTGCCTCATATGAGACTTGCTCTGTGACTGTCACCTGGTCCCATCGCTTCTCCCGTTTGGCTGTTGGTGCTCTCTCTACACCGCGAGGCCCAGGGATTGCTGGACGTGGCCTCTGTCTTCCTCGAAGCTGTGCTGGTGGAGCACGTGGCTGGGATGAATCTGAGTGAGGGACTTAGCTGTGGCCACCGTCCCAGGACCATCTGGAGGAGCCAGCCGCCCGGGACCAGCTGCTGCCCTGCCTGCCTCGGCCGTGTCTGCGCTCGGCCACCTGCCCTCTGTGCAGCAGAGCCCACAGTGGGTGCAGCTGTGTCCATACCTCCTGGCTCACAGACTGGGGGTCAGAGAGGAGTGTGAAGGTGAGGAGCGCCCAGAGGCCCTGCCTGCGCGTGTCCTACCCCCTCGGGAGACAGGCGCTAGTGCCGAGGGTGTGACGTGTCGGGGGCGATGCCAGTGTGGAGAGTGTGCAGGTGTGTGTGCACGTGCACATTTGTGCTTGGGAAATTCCCACATGCACGTGTGGTGTGCAGAGCTTTTTGGGGAGGAGATAAAAACCTGACTCCAAAGTTTTGGAGATAACTATTATCCCATTCAGTGACTACCTATTGCACCCACTAGGATGTTTGTAATAAAAAAAGACCGGCGCTAACGCACGTTGGGGAGGATGTTGAGAAATCCGACTCCTCAGACACCCTGGGGCCAGTGTGAAGTGATGCTTCCTGGCAGTGAAGCTCAGAGCTGCCCTGTGACCCGGCAGCCACCTCCGGGGTGCGTACCCCAGGGGAGAGAAAAGGTGCGGAAGCCAGACGTCAGGTTCACCACGGTGTCGCTACTGTCATAGCTAAGAAATGGGAGCAGCCGCAGTGTCCATCGGTGGTGGACGGAGAGACGAGCGGCGGCCCGCCTGTCCGGGGAGCGCCGTCGGGCCGGCCGTGAGCAGTGAGGAACTCGCACGTGGGTCACCATGGCTGAGTCAGAAAACGCTGTGCGGCGTGAAAGTGTACGGTCGCGCACAACTCTGTGCTGCGCGGCTCCTATTTGTGTGAAACGTCCAGAATAGACCAGCGCATAGCAGCGGGGCGTGGACTGGCAGCTGCCAAGGCCGGGCGGTGAGGAGGCAGTGGCTGAGCACTCGGGGGATTTGGTTTCCATTCCAGGTGATGACTGTGTCCTGGTGCGTGCGTGGTCGCGGTGACGCTGTGCAGCTCTGTGAGTGAGCTGGAAACCGCTGACTTGCACTGCGAGTCGTGTGGCCTGTGACTCATGCCTGCGCCCCAGGCCGCTCTGAGGGTGCGGTAGAGGCTTTGCCCTCGGGTCCCGGTCTGCTGGGCGGGGCTGTGAGCTGGACAGGTGGGCAGGTTCCTGCCTGGGGTTACCTTACGGTTCAGAGCTGGCTGGGCGGCGTCACTGCAGGTCACAGGGTGCTCTGGTCTCCCCCACTCCCCTGCAGAGATGCCATCCAGTGTGAGAGGCTGTGCCTGGCGCTGCCCAGTCGTGCACTGAGGGCAGGCGGGCTGGTGGCCCAAGAGCATCGGCCCTTGCCGTTCGCCACCCATCGCGCCCTGGCTGAAGCCAGCGCTGCGCCCTGGCCTGGCCTCTCTGCCCTGTGCGGCACAGGGCCGGAGACTCGTGCGCGTCCCTCTGTGGCCCTGCATGCTGTCGGGGTCTAGTCCAGCAGTTCGTGGTCCACAGCTTATCTTTAGGGGGAAGAGATGCCTCTCGCATTAGAAACGGTGTTTCAGACGTCCTCGTGGCCTTGGAGGTCTTTGTTGGTGGTGACGGGACAGGGGCTGCTGGGCAGAGGCAGGCAACTCCAGGGGAGCCGCAGCTGGGGTCTGGCCCGTTGTGGGCACGCACTCATGACATCTCCCTGTGTGGATGCAGTGGGGAGCTGCTGGGGTCTTCTCAAAGGCCCTTGCTTTGTGCATCTGTTACTTGCCAAAGACCGAGTCTCTTGCTTTTATGAGCAGGTCCTAAAGGATGCGTGTGGCACCGTGGTGGGGCTGTGGTGGCCCTGAGGGCTGTCAGCAGCTAGCCACACTTTACATACTCGGCCATTCCCATTGTGAGTCTGGCGTGTGCTGCTGGCCTGGCCGCTGAATGCTGGGAGGGAGTACAGAGCCAGCGTGTCGCGGCTCTTGGGTGTCTCCATCCCTGCACACCCCAGGGTGACAGCTGGGCTGGCCCTTTTTTAGTGATACTGGGCCCTTGTTGCCCATTTCTCTGAGGTTCAGCAGAAGGTCATGCGGCTCCTGGGGTGGTGTGTGGGTTTGGCATCCTTGGTGGCGTTTCTTTGATCTTGGTCATGTGGGGTTCTGGCTTCACGTTATCAGCGAATGTGCTGCTGAAGTGCCATGCTGGGCCAGAGGCGTAAGGCCAGCTCATGTGGTCCTGCTCCGCTTGGCCCCTGCATGGGCCCCTGCATTCCCTGGCATCCTTGGCGGTGCGCTGGATTCCTCACCCCAGACCCCAGCAGGTCTCACTCTCACCCCGTGCTCTTGTTCCCCGCTTGCATCTCTGCTCGAGCTCGCTCTGTCTTGTCCTGGCTCTGCTCTGTGTTCCCGGAGGTGCCTGGGAGACCCGGCCACCCACAGGTCACCCCCCTTCTCAGAGGCTCCTGTCCCAGAGCTGCGTGTCATGGGCACTGTCTCCATCTCTGCCGCTGACGTCCATCCCTGCTGCTGGTGCTCCCCAGCCCACCTGGCTGGCACTGGAACCCTCAGTGCTGCTACTGTTGGGGACAAGACCCCTTTGCGGCCCCTTCTTGCTGGGGGCAGCACTTTGAGGGACCGCTGCAGACCACGGCCCCAGTAGACGTGTGTCTGAAGAAGGCCGGAGGTGCACGAGGATGACTGGGGTCTTCCTGAGCGTCCTTTTCTTCCAGGGCTCTTGAAACCCTTGACCTTTGTCTTTTTTTTTATGACAGATTTTCCAGTGTAATAATTTTGCCATAATTGAACATAAAAATGGTATCTTAGAGAAGCTGGCTACCAGACATAGAGAATTACATAGAATTCCTTACATCTTCTGTGAAATTTTTTATTCTTTTAAGATACTTTACATTTTCTCATCCTTTATTGATTGGCATAAAACAAGTAATAACAAAGCTGTCATGATTGATTGGGGTATCATGTCACACTGTCTGAAGATTATGGTACACACATTCCATCTTTTAACTTTGTCCATTATTTTAGTTTTATGTTTTTACTTTATTTTAAAGAGAAAAAATATAGAAAAATCAAAAAGCAAACAAAGAAAACAACATTTAAAAAAAGCAACATAGGATTTCAAAACAAGATGATAGGAATTTAATAATGGTTGTTACATTGCATATTGTTATCTTCAAAATAGTTGCTTAAGTTACAAGCATGCTCAATTGATCAAACAGTATGATTTCCCTTTAAGCAGTTTCTTTCCCTTATTTACTTTTTCATTTCTTAGACTAGCAAGGACAGTACGGTGTTTACACATGTGAGTCTGATTTATTTCACTTATGAGTATGGTCTCAAGTTGCATCTATTTACCTATAAAAGCCTTTTGTTTATCCTTCTTTATGGCTGAGTGCTATTCCATTGTATAAAAACACCACATTTTTTTTATGCATTCCTTGGTTGATGGGCATTTAGGTTGTTTCCAAGATCTAGCTATTACAAATTGTGCTGTCATGAATATGTGTGCGCGTGTATTACTGTGGTATGATGCTTTTAATTCTTTTGGGAAGATACCCAGAAGGGGAATAGCTAGGTTGAATGGCACCTCAGTGTTGTTTTAATTTGCATTTCTCAAATGACCAATGATGTTGAACATTTTTTCATGCATTTATTTGCCATTTGTGTTTCTTTATCTGAGAAGTGCGTGTTCATCTCAGACGCCCATTTTTGGGCTGGGTTTGCAAGTTGAGGGATCCGATTCCACCTTTGTCTTCATTTCTGTCTCTGCTGCTCCTTCTGCAGCTGCTCCAGCCCACTTCACATTTCTAACTGCTTGGGCAGTAAACAGGGACAGTAAAGGCACCTCTGGGACTGAGCGGAGACCCAGGAGTGGCCCAAGCAGGTGAGGGGCATGAAGATGCCCGTTTCCAGAGCGCAGTAACCCCGAGGGTGAGGGAGTGACACAGGAGTGACCAGCACGTGAGCCACGCCGTGGCAGGCTGCGCACTCTTACTCGCATGCCTTGGGCCGTGCTGCACTGTGCCGTGTGGTCGGCGTCACCCAATTTCCTGCTCCTCCTCCGGGGGGAGCAGAGGGTCCCGATGCCATGTCCCATCTGAGGGTTTTGGGGTTTTCCTTGCCGCAGACTGAAATGTCCTCAGAGCCTGGAGTGTTCAGAGGTGACACCTATGGCAGGTGACTGCGTCACGGAAGCCCTGCTCTCCTCAGGGGATTCACGCGTTAATGAACTCACGGCTGAGTGTGCTTTTAGGAAGTGGGGCCTGCTTGGAGGTGGTGACTGGGGTGTGACCTGGGAGTGTGCGTTCTGGTTCCCAGCTCTTCATTTCTTTTCTTGCTTTGATTCCCGGCTGCCGTGGGGTGAGCAGCTGTCCTCTCTCTGCTACATCCTTCTGCTGTGCTGCTTCTGCCTTGGAACCAGCCAGCTGGGGACCAAACCCATTGCAACCCTGAGCCAAGTGAACCTCCCCTCTGTTAAATTGTGGGTATTGGGTATTTTGTCCCAGTGACTGGGGAGTGACTCAAACAGAAAATCTAACGCAGGTGGTTTGAGACACAGAAGTGTACTGCGCCAGTTCCCACAAGTCAGATTTTTACTCCCCACTGTACAGAAATGGGTCTTTTGGAGGTCACCAAAGATTGCCCAGTTGTGCTTGAGAGGTGAGTGGGAGCCAGAAAGGCTGTTAATTCAGTTTCTTATTTTATAGATGAATAAACTGCCCCTTGAGAAATTCATGGATTCGGCAGATCCTCTGTGAGCATTCACTGGAGACCTGGCAGCAGGTGGTGGTGACCCGGGGTGCCTGGGCCAGCGCTGGCCAGGGCGGCTCCAGAGGCACTGTGCTCTCTCGCTGCTGGGGGAGGGCTTCTTGGCAGTCTCCTCTGCCCTTGGAGGCATTCTGCACCAGGGAGCTGGCCTGGACAGCCCCTCCCTGTGGACTTCTCTGACCACTTGCCCCAGAGTGTCCCCACGCTTCTGACTGCCCTGAGGCTGCTCTGCGCTCCCCCACCTTCACACCTGTCTTTGCTAATGTGCGTTTCTCAGCTTCACTGGGCTTGGAGTCCTCTGTGTCTCCGCGCTTCTGGGCTCTCGCCCGTCTCCCGCCTTCTGCAGCCGCTGAAACGCGTCAGGTGAAGCGGAAAGATCAGGACCTTTGCTCGAGCCTCCGGCCACTGAGTCTCCCTCCCTCATCTGTAAAGCGCAGATGAGAATCGCCCTGCAGGTGGGGAACCATCTCTTGGCAGCCGCGCCCGGCCCGGACAGTGCTGTGCAGGTGGGCGCAGACCTCCCTCTGTCCTCTCCCTGCCTCTCTCCTCCTCTCCCGCCGAGAGGGCTGCCCTCCTCGCTTCCTGTTGCAGTCAGATGCTGCGGATCTCTCTCACCAGACCAGAACCCGGGGGTCTGTCTCTGTCTCATCACTGCGGAAGCCCCTCTGCTCTTTCCTGGGCCCTGCATTGGTTGAACCCAGGTTTTTGACTGCTACCTCGGGCAGGTCCCCCCTGCTTTAGACCCTCTCTGTCCCTGCCGGGCCTGGAGTCCCTTGTGCCCATGGATGTGTTCCCAGCCTCAGCAGCAGGCGAGCCACAGTGAAATGCGTTTCCTCCACCACCTTAACAGCTCCCTGTCGCTCCCAGGACAGAGTTCAGACTCCTGGTATTTAATGCCCTTCACCATCAGACTCCTAATTACTTGTTCCTCCTTCTGTTCCAGCCATGCACAAGCAGCCCACTGATCCCTGGCTCTTCATTATTAATCTCTACCGGATACTTGCGAATATAACTATTAAGATATGTGCTAAAACATACATTGCTCTGATGATACAATAGATAGCAACACTGTAACCATTGTAATAGTAATAAAAGCAGCAAGAGTTAGTATGTTTCTCCTTGCCTGGAATGTTCTTTCTACCCATTTTTGGTATCAGGAAGCCTCCTCCACCTTGTGCCACCCAGAGTGGCTCAGCAGTGCCCTGGACCCAGGCTGGGCACAGTCTAGGTGCCCCTGCTGTCCTGCTGTGATTGTCATTGTGCCCAGGGTGTCTGCTTTTAACTCTGTGTCACGTGGTGGCACCCTTCCTTTGCACTGATGCAGGTTTGGCTGGTGACCATCCCGGGCTGACCTGGAGCCTTTACTTGCACAGGCAGGAGAAGTGGATGGTTGTTTCCACCAGGAGTGAGACATGCTCCCTGCGCTCCCAGAGCTGTGCGCTCAGGGTGCAGGGGGGCCCGGAGATGGGGCCAGCTGATGCTGCCGTGAATGGACGTGTGCAGAATGCATTGGGTCCATGTGGAGAAGGGGGAGTGCAGTTGCTCTGCGTGTGTGCGTGTGTGTGCGCACGCGTGTGCAGAGTGAGCACATGGGGCCTAGTGCTCAACGCCTCCCGCCCCCGAATCAGCAGTGCTGACGGTGGCACCTGGCACCTGGACCCTCTGCTCCCTGATGGGCCGCAGTCAGTGCTGTCCTGATGCTGTGATCCATGGGCCGGCCTGGAGCCTCGGTGGGCCTCGGGTCAGCTCTGGATTAGCAGTGGAAGCAAGGGCAAGGATAGTGTGTGCCTGGTGAAGTGAGCCTGGCTGCGCTGTGTGGGCTGTGGGCCAGCGGCTGGGGTGATGGTCAGTGCTTGGCTGTCCCATGGTCTTCTGTTGCTGTTTGAGCCTTCCCTCGGTGGATTGCGAGTGAAATTATATGCAAGGGACTGTGGGATTATGTTGCTTTGCCTTTGTAATTACATCGCATACTTATCTAAAATTAATTGAGCTTATTGTGGACATGACTGTCTCTAGCCTCTGCCTGCTCAGCTTCCCATCTTGTGGATTCTGCAGGCACACGTGGCACCTTGGCGTGTGCTTGGTGGCCTTCGGAGCCCTAGAAGGACCGTGGTCGGGGAGCCCCCCGGGAGTGCTGCGAGACAGCCCCTCTCTTCCCATTTTCTCTGAGGGCTTTGTCTGGGGGCTTCTGCCGCCTTCAGGGTGTGCGGGAGGGGCGTGGAGGTGAGCGGATCAGGAGGGTGGCGCTGGTTGGAGGACAGCATCAGGACCGCAGGGAGCGGGGGGCCCGGATGCCGGGTGCTGCGGTCAGCACTGCTGACTCCGGGGCTGGCGGCGATGCGCGCCAGGCCCTGCGTGCTCACTCTGCACACGCGTGCGCGTGCACACACGTAAACATAAATACAGCTGATTTTCATGTTGAAATATACAAGGCTCAGGTCTATCTTTAATGGTTCCTGCTGAAAAGTAAAAAACATGGACCTCAAACTTCTAATTTGTCCGAAAGGATTTAGGTTTTTAACGTGAAATAGCAGTAGTCTTTCCTTTAATTAAATGCCATGCAACATTGGCTGTGGGATCAATGTATCGAAGGGAAAGCCAGCGTAATTAGACCTTGTGAAGTGACTAACAGATGATTGGGGCTCTCTGCCCAGGGTGGGGCGGGGCTGGCTTCGGGGGGCGCGGAGTAGTTGCGCTTGGCTTTTCCCTGCTGCAGACTTTGAGGGGCCAAAGTTTCCCCTTAAACATTCTGGGTGTGACAGAGCCCTGCTGGTGAGAGAAATTCCAGCGTGTACTCGGAATGGACACTAAAGCAACAGGAAATTATTCACTACAGCAACAAATGGATATTACACTCATCAGTTCCATGTTATTAGACATTTAGATCATATCTTTTAAAAATATATAAATAATGCTGCAATTACCGTCTTTCTGCATAAACATTTGTTTGAATTTTGGTTAATTCCCTGGGCCAGATTCCCAGAAATGAGATCAGCGGCTCCTGGGGAGAGAGGCTGGGGTGTGAGTGGCCGGCACCGCTCCCCTCCGGCAGGCATGGCACAGGAGTGCTACCAGCCGTGCTTCTGGGCTGGGGGAAGGCTCCAACGCTCACCCAGCTTCTGTGAGTGCTGGAGCCGTGTGATGGTGCCCCTGGCATTGCCTAGGGTACCGTGTGATGGCGCCCCTGGCATTGCCGGGTCTGTAATGGTTCGATTTGCCTCAGACCGATCTAAAGTTAACATCAGCGACAAAAACACATCCACTGTTGTGAGGCCTTCAGGAGGTTTAGGTAGTGTAGTGGCGACTTGGGGATCTCAGGGAGGGCTGTCATTGCCCGGGTCATTCTGTGTTGGGGGCCAGCCCCCTCAGACCCAGCCCCCCACCCGTGCAGCGCTGTGCAGCCCTCCTCAGTTCTGATCGGAGTTGCACACTGAAGCCCCCCATCGCAGTACCCTCCGTTCTGCATGGTTCCCTGGGTGTCGTGGGTGTCCTTTAACATTGCCTTATCCAGGCTGGGGCTGTAGCTCAGTGGTAGACTATGTGTGTACTGTGTGTGCAGGGCCCTGGCTTTGATACTCAGCACCCCACCCCCAAATCCTTATCCAAGACTCTTAAAACATCTTCATTGAGATACAGTTTACATATCATTCAGTGCACCATTCAAAGAGTACAATTCATTGATTTTTGGTATGTTGTGTTGTGCAGTTATGACTAAAGACAATTGTAGAACATTTTTGTGATCTCAGAAAGAAACCCTGGACCCAGTGGCATTCATTTCCATTCCCACTCTGCTTCTTCTGGCCCTAGGTAGCCACTGTTCTGCTTTCTGTCTTGTGGATTCGCCCGTTGTGGACATTTCTTATAAACGGGACCATCGATAGATGGTCCTTTGAGACTGGCTGCTCTCACCTCGCCTGCCGTTTTCAAGGTTCATCCACGTGGTGACTTGCACCTTTCATTTGTTTTTGGTCAAATAACACTCCATTGTGCTTTAGTTTGGATAAATGTCTTCCAAGGCCACCTGTGTTGAAGGCTTGGTCCCAGCCTGTGGCCCTTCTGAGAGGCAATGGGACCTTTAACAGGGGGAACGTGTGGGACTCTTACAGTTGTGCCATGGGGTGGGACATCAGGACTCCAGCGCCTTCCTCTTCCTTCTCCTTGTTCCGGCTGTAGACGAATGGTTTTACCACGGGTGGCCACTGCGACATGGCGCCTCACCCCGGGCCCCAAAGCGAGGGCTGGGCAGGCGTGGACTGGCGCCTCGGAAGCTGTGAGCTGGAGCACACTTTTCTTCTCTAGGTGACTCCCTGGTGGGGAGTTGCTGGGCTCCACCCAGGCCCCCCGGGATGGCACAGTCTTTCACTGTCACAACAGTGTGTGAGGTTTCAGTTTTCCTACGTTCGAAAAGTGTGAAGTGGCATCTACTTCTGGGTGTGATTTCTTTGGTGACCATTGATTTTGTGTGTCTTTCACCTGTTTGTTGGCTATGTGTGTATCTTTTTGGAAGAACTGCCTATTCGTAGCATTTGCTCACATTTAATTAGATTACTGTCTTTTGTTAATTGATAGTCACATAGTTCTCAAAGACGGGATGACCCCTCGTGCACTCCCAGCACATGTTCTACCACTGAGCGACACCCCCAGCCCTTTCCCAAGACTCTTGATGCTTAGCACTGTTTGTGCTTTTGGTTGGTTGCTGTGAGGACCAGGCTGGAGGCAGGGCCCTAGGGAGGCCGGCAGGCTCCATTTCCAGTGGTGCTTGTCCTCTGTCCCCTGGCTGTGATCTGCGTGAATCTCAGGTAGAACTGAGCTGGGCCTGAGCGCGGTGACCCAGGCTCGTGGCAACGTAGCCACGGCAGGCACCCCAGTGGTGCTCTTCTGAGGTCTTCTTGGACTGGAGAAGACCACCTGGACAGAGAGCAGTATCACGTGGAGGGACACTTTCAGGGCTTCTTGGCAGGGTGGCCCGGAATGTCCCAGGTGCAGGGCCAAGGAGGGGACACCCAGCCTGGAGAGGGGGCCGATGAGGTGTTCTTTGCACTGGCGACTGAGCTGGTGTGTGCTGGCTGCGCTTGCAGCTTTCTCCCGTATGCTGGAGCAGTGGGGTTGGTGCTCTGTGTGTGCCCACTGCTGAGCAGACGTGTGGACAGGCTCGGGGAGCCTCAGTGGCTGTGCCCGGTGGAGGGGACACCAGGGCCCCAGGAGCGCCGGCCAGGGGTCCTGCTGTGGAGTCTGCTCTCTGCGGCTCTGGACACAGAACTGCGCTCCCCTTGCAGACCTGCCCGTGGGCGGTGCCCACCTCAGAGTCGGGACCACGGAAGCCAGCTGAGGGGGGACCAGTGCCCGGGGAAGACGGCTTCAGTGGTGGGTTGTTCCTGTTCTGTTCCTCTTGGCTTTGCTGAAGACAGGTGCTGATCGTTACGAGCTCTCTGCAGCCACTCTTCCATGACAGATTTCTGCTTCAGTCTCAGATGTGGTATTTTACATCCAATTAGAGCGGATGAGTCCCGGTTGCCCTGTGGATTAGGTTCACACACAGAGCGTGCTGGAGAATCACGCCTGTCGGCTGGCAGCATCGCGCTCGTACACGTGTACAGTGTGTCACAGTTTATGGCGCTTTCCTGTGTGTTGCCTCTGTGGCTCCCGAGAGGCAGGTGTTTCCGGTTGTGTAGTGTGTCAATGGAGGGAATGAAGCTTGGAAGAAATGAGGGGAGTCCACGGCCTCACGGGGTGCTGCGGGCCAAGTAAAGTCCTGTGGTGTGGGTGAGCTTGGAATTGTGGTTTTGATAAAAAATTTGCAAGTTTTATTTTTCAGCAAGTGAATCCACTGTTGTAGAGGAAAGAAATAGTGTTTCGCATTCATTTTCTGCATATTTAGCTTTTCCTTGTTTCAGTTTAGAGCACTGGTGATTTTATTGTCCGATGCCATATTTAGGGGCAGGAAGGCTGCTTTGGGCTGTCGCAGAGCGCCAGAGACGGAGAGGTTTGTGAAGAAGAGAAGAGAGGACGGGCTGGGGATGTGCGCACGTCTGCAGTCCCGGCTTTGTGGGAGGCCAAGGCCACCTGGGTGACTTGGTGCGACTCTGTCACAAAATAAAGGACCAAGGGCTGGGGATGAGGCTCCGGGCCACAGTGCCTGTCTAGCAAGTACCAGGCCCTGGGTTCAAAGGTCAGGACACAGAAAGCGAAGACCAAAACAGGAGAGGAAGGCAGTTCTGGAGGCTGGGGAGTCCAAAAGCGAGTGCTCGGGTCGGGAGGGAGACTTCTCGGTACACTGTGCGGGTGCTAGGAGGAAGGGAGCAGGAGGGAGTGCGCCCACTCTCAATGTTGCTGTACCCGGAAGGCAGAGCCCTGGAGACCCGAGTACCTCTCGAGGCCCCGCCTCCCAGCAGTGCTGACGCAGGGACTCAGTTTCCCAGACGTGAAGTTTTGGAGGAGACAAAAAACTTCAGATCACAGCAACAGCCCATCAGTCTTTAAACATAAAGGTGTAGGCAGGTAAAATAAAAGCAGAGAAATGATGTACCATGCAAACAGTAATCGTAGGAAAACTAATTATAATTATATCGGAGAAGTAGACTTCAAAACAGTGAATTTTATTAGAGACAAAGGGATGTTTCTTGATGATAAAAGGATCAGTTCATTAAGTAAATATGTGAGTCCCAAATGTGTATGCACTTCATACGGCTTCACGCTGCTTGGAGCAAACATTCACTGAAGCAGAGAAATAGGCAAGTTTACCACCACGGACAGATTTTGACACCCTCCCCTGAGCAACTGATAGGACAGTTAAAGATTATTCAAGATATGGAAGATTTTAATAACAGTCTGTCAGCCAGCTGTATCCAGCTGATTTGTGGAATGCTGTATCTGTGGACTGAAAATGCACATCCTTCTCAAAGACGCAGGGCACGTTCACCAAGTAGACCACCTGCTGGCCAGGGACAAGTCGTGGAAAAGGCAAAAGGCTGAAACAAGTCTAAGTTCATCTGGCCAAATGCTTTAAGTTAGAAATCAGTAACAATAAGATACCAGGGAATACTCACATGTTTTGATATTTATTTGTGTACTTCCAAATAGCTCATGAGTCAGAGAAATCACAAGGAAAATCAGAAAGTGTTTGAACTCACTGATAATGACAGCACATACCAAAATCATGTGATACAGCTAAAATGGTACTTTCAGGGAAAATTTAACACTTGAAATACCTTTCAGAAGAGAGAAAAAGTTTCAAATTAATGATCAAAATTCCTACCTTAAGAAACTAACCAAAACCAAGTAAAAGGAGGGAAGTAACTTAAAGGTGAAAATCAACAGAAAAAAGAGAAGACACAAATTACCAGTTTGAAAAATGGAAGAGGGGGGCACCACTACAGGTCCAGTAGACATTAAAAGATAGTCAGGGTGTTATTTACAAGTTCATGCCAATACATTCTAGAACCTACATGAAAAGGACACAGTCTTTGCAAGATACAACTTAATAAAACCGATACAAGAAGAAACAGAAAATTTTAATATCCTTTATTGACTTTAGAAATAAAATTTGTGATAAAAAAACCTTCGCACAAGGAAAATGTCAGGGCGAGATGGCGTTCATTACTGTGAGCTCTACCAGCTGTTGAAAGACGAAGTAATACCAGTCCTCTAAGAACTCCTTTAGAAGCAAAGAGGAGTAGACACTGCTCCAGTTATTTTTTGTAAAGTTGCATAACCCATCAGGGAATCACAGACCAATATTCCTGAAGAATATAGACAAAGATTGTTTTAAAACATTGACAAATTGCCTTTTGCTTCAACCCAAGAAGGATTAACTGGATTTAGCTCTTTTTGGAAACCGCTAGAAAACTGGACCAAATATGTGAAACAACTATGCTTAGACATTAGACAACAGGCCATGCAGGGCTGTGGCCCGAGAGAAGGGCCATAAACAAGGGGAATAAAAGGCAGCTTCTGGGCTGGAGGCAGCTTCTGGGCTGCTGCACGGTTAGAAGACACCTGAATAACCTGGCCTCTTGCTGAGTGAAGGAATTGGTGAAGGAAGTTTGGGAGACTGGAGAAGAGGGAGTTATTTAAAGAGCCCGAGATGCCTGTTGAAGCTGCCATAAGGTCCTGGGCCGAGTACCCATCTGCTTAGGAGTGGGGCGATGTCCACGAACTGGGAAAGTCACCAGACAGCAATATATGGAGCAGTCTCCAGAGCCCTGGGAACTGAGTGCTAGAGAGAGACAGACAGACAGAGACAGAGCGGGGCGGTGGGGGGGAGGGAGGGAGGGAGAGAGAGAGAGAACACGTGGGAGCCTTGCAGATGAGCTGAGAGGGAGTCTGGGAGAGAAAGCCCCTTTTCTGCAGTGCCCTCCAGCAAGCTCTGCTGGAAAGGATAACATCACACCAACCGGCAAAGGAGCAACAGGCCACAGAGACTTGGCTCTGTTGTTGTGGAGATGATCAGTTGATACTTGGGACATCTAGCATTCAACAAAAAGGCAATCAACTTGCAATGAAACAGGAAAACGTGTCCCCATAGTCAGGAAGGAGATAAGCTCGTCATTAGAAACCAACTCACAGATCATCAACACCACCAACAAAAGATAGGTCCCGGTACAGGATGAATGTTTCAGTATGCTCTTCACAGAGGGTTAGATGTGGCTGATAACATGGAAATACATTCAAGGAGCAACCTCATTGGTCATCACAAAGTAACTAACTCACATCACTGTGTAGTACCAAGTGATAAAAACTGAGGATCAGCAACACTAAATTTTGACTGGATTGTGTAGCACTTGAACCTTTGGTGCATTGCTGATAGCAGAGTGAAATGGTACCACTTTTTTCTTTTACTCATACAGATGGACATGCATCAGCCCTCTGACCTATCTGTTCTGCTCCTTAATATTTGCCCAAGAGAAGTGAAAACACTCCCACAAAAGTGTTTGGTGCAGCTTCTTTATGTTGAAAACTTGTAACTCTCTGACATGTGTATGAATGGGTGAATATGTAAACAAACTGTGTTATGCTCACAGAATAGGAGACTGTTTCATCTTGTAATGAATGAAATACGAGTTCCTGCAACACGTGTGACTTTTATAGACATATTTTGAACAAAAGAAGTAGTGTATAGGAAAGTATTACTGCATGTAGTGTTTATATGAATTGTAAGAACAGGGAAAACTCATCTGTAATGACAGGTGTCAGCAGATATCAGAAAGTAGTTCAGGGCGTAGGCAGAATTACTAGAAAAGAGTGATAGAAATGTCTAGATTTTGTTGGAGGGGCTGTGTTAACATTTTTAATATAAAAATTATACTTAAAATGTTATTACTACCGCCAAACACATAACCAACCAGTCAGCTGACCAGCCATTCCACCAGTCAGCTGACCAGCTAAATGGCCAACAAGCTAACTAACTAACCAGCTAACCAGCCAGCCAGTCAGCCAACAGGCCAGCCAACCAACCACCCGTCCACCCATCCATCCATCCATTTATCCATCCATCCATTGAGCTAATTAGGCAGGTAACCAATCAGCGATCCACCCATCATCCAGTGTCCATCTGTCCGTCCATCATCCATCCATCCATCTATCCATCCCCACCTGCCAGCCAAATATCCATCCGCCCAGCAGTCTAGCCATCCATCCATTCTAGCCAGCTAGCCTGCCCCATCTCCTAACAGCAAGGCGGCTTCGGGTCCAGTCCTCTTCCCAGCCCCTGCCTATGAGTGCATGATGCTCTTGAGGGACATTCTTGATGTAAACCGTAGCAGTTTTTATGGGCGTTTTTTCTTTTTCATGTTTCTTCATGTGGTTCTGCATGGTTCTTGTGAAGCCTATGGCACTTTCTGTTTCTCTTCTTGCCAGTAGAAAACCTGCCGATTTTGGCCAATTCCTCTACCTGCCCGTCCTGCTTTGTAGCTCAAATCTCCGTTCCCTGGTCTCCTTCCTCGCGTAGTTGGCTTCTTCCTCAGGCTGGTGGAGCTCTGGATAGTTGCTGCGGTCCTGGCCTCCTGTCGAATCGTGGCATGCTCAGAGGAGGGGAGAGAAGGTCACCTCCAAGTGGCTTCCCAGGAACAACAGTGTTTTCAGAAGCCCAGGGCGTGTGCGACCTGCTTCGTGGCTCAGGCGGTGTCCCCCGTGCGCTGGGTCACAGCCACTCTGAGGCCTGTTTAGCTCTGTGGAGGTGCCACTGAGGCGCACGTTCGGGGTGGGGTGAGGGTCTCAGTTTCCCTCGCCCCAGGCTGCAGAGGCAGGTGTGGTCACTGTGCCCATTGGGGTTCTGCCAGAAAGGGGTGAATGGGCCCGGGTGAAAGCTGTCCTGGGCACCTGTCACGATGGCTTTTCCCCATCACCCGAATTCAACACATGGTACAGTGACCAGATTTCCTGCTTTGGGCCATTTCCTCTTTCCTGGAGGAAATCCTGCTTGTGCGTATTGATCTTGGGCTATCCTGCTGGGCTAAGGTTTCCGATCGGATCTCTCTGTTTCGGAGTTCTTTTAAGGATCAGCGGTAACACAGTGGGGAGACCCTGGTGCTGCAGGAAGCCGAGTTCCCGTGTGGCTTGGTCGAGTCCCCCAGCCTCCCTTAGACCCTGTCGCATCTGCACAGGAGCGCTCGCACCCTGATGGACTCGGGGTGTCCTGGGGACCAAGTAAGATGATCTACTGAAAGCTGTCTCTCAACAGAGAGAGAACTGTGTTGCCTGCTGTATATCCAAGGGTTTTGACTTTTTGTGAGTTTCTTTTAATGAGGAGATAGGTTCAGAGACCAGCAACAAGCCAGTTTTCTCTGCTCTTTTTTCTGAAACTATGATCAGACACGCAGAGCTGTGCTGAGTCTGGCGAGGTGCTGCGTGTGTGCCTGGTAAACAGTTCCTTATTGGTGTTCAGGTATTAGGTTCCTGCTTTTCCTAATATCCTTAGGGAGCTGGGGAAGATTTGATATTTTTCTGAGATTGCTGTAAAATGCACGTTATTGCTGGTACCATTGTCCAATTATTCTGTACTTACTTTACTTAGACTTTAGTAATTGGAAAAAGATTAGGTGTCAGGTCTTTGTATTTTGTTGATTCTATTACCAAAGTCTTCTCTTTATCATTTCTTTTATTCTTAGTGTTAATCACTAGCTCTGTGCTGTTAGGAGACCAACCCGAGGGTGGATTCTCACTTAGGGAAGGAAATAATCTGGTTTGCTGGTGCGGGGTGAGTGTAGGTGCACCTGCGTGTGGACCGGGTCCTGCGGCTGTCCGGGCTGTGTGGACAGGGCTCTCGGGGGCACAGAGGCCAGGCATCGTGTGGGCCCCTTGCCCTTGCCCGGCTGCCCTGCTGTGCCCCGTCCTGCCTCTGCCTCCTCCCACCTGTTGGCTTTGTAAGAGCACTTCTGACGAAGTCCTGGCTGCGCACAGTGTGACTACATCCTCAGTTAATGGGGCGCAGAGACTAGCGGATCTCCACAGAGCAACTGCTTCCAAAGCCACACTGAGGAAGCCCAGCCTGTCGGTGTCCTGCCGTGGCGGGAGTGAGACGGGGAGAGAGGACACGTGTGTTGGGGGCTGGGAGAGGGACACAGAGAAGAGCAGCTGGAGGAAGGAGGGAGGAGCCTCAATGTCCCCAGCGGCTCCAGGGACACTGGGGCATGTGTTCCAAATGTGCGCTGTCTGTCTGAACAGAGTGATAGTTTACCTTCTCTCCATACATTAAGCGCAGTCAGCTGGGTTTTAGTAGTGCACACCTGTCATCCCGGC
Source organism: Dasyprocta punctata (assembly GCA_004363535.1). NCBI lineage: Eukaryota > Metazoa > Chordata > Mammalia > Rodentia > Dasyproctidae > Dasyprocta > Dasyprocta punctata. The sequence goes on along the minus strand of RJWM01015868.1, from coordinate 9,647 downwards.
ACTTGGGCAGCTGAGGCAGGAGGGTCCCTGTGAGTTAGAGCCCAGCCTGGGCTATGTAACAAGACTCTATCTCAAAAGTCCCTTCCACCCCAAAAATCAGTCTCTGAAATATGTATCATTTAGGTTTATTCATTGACAGGTTCCCCCCAGCCCTGGTGGAATATGTTGTGGGACCTTTGTAAACTGTTTCTCCTCGTTCCTTTTTTCTTGTGCACAGAGGAGCTGCGGAAGCTGAGCTGGTCCGGAATCCCGAAGCCAGTGCGTCCTATGACGTGGAAGCTCCTCTCAGTAAGTCTCTCCTCAGCGTGCGGCCGCCAGCTGTGCCCCGTGCTGCCCGCCACAGCTACATGGGGACCCAGGGTCAAGACGGCATTGCCGTTCTGGGCTTCACTTTAAGACTGATTCGACGAGGCCGGCAGAAAGTGAGGATCCGCAGCTTTTCCATAGCTGTATTCTTATCTGGTTTTTAGTGTCTGAAAATCATTCTAGGATGGCCAAGCCTGTCATGCAGGAAGTGTAGCGTGGAAGGTCACTCCGCTCTGCGAAGGTGCACTTGGGACGTGTGATCCATCAGAGGGTGCGTGAGCGTGTGTGCTACTGGTCATACTGCTGGCCAGGGGACACACACACACACACGCACACGCACACGCACACGCACACGCACAGAGAAGAGACAGAAATGCAGAGAGGCAGAGGAGACAGAGAGGACGAGAGAGACAGAGGAAGAGAGAGAGGTGAGAGAGAGAGGACAGAAAGGGAGAGAGAGACAGAAAGACAGAAGTGACAGAGACAGACAGAGCGAGCGAGAAGGTCACACGCAGCTGTGAGAGCGGGTCGTCTCTGCTGGCGAGTGCAGTCCATCTGCTGCCCGGAAGCCCTTCCGGAAGAGTCTGGCAGACACGTTGGTTATCCACACGACCCCATGTGCTTCGTTAGCCCCAGCCTAATATTGAAAATGAGTTCAGCACTCAGAAAATTCCAGAACACTTTCTAGACAACTTTCTTCTCTGCTCTTTTTTATTGTTCTCAGAGCCAAGTCAGTGGAGAGCTCAGTGTCTGCTCTCAGTCGGGCCTGACTCCAGTGTTTAAGAGACTCGTTTCTGCTAATGAGTCTTAATAAATCTGCAGCTTAGACCCTCGTATTCCGAAATGAACCGTGAATATTTATTGATTAAATATTCTCTTGCAATTAAAACTATACCTGCTGTGGTTGCTTGTGTTTTTGTTTTGAGTTTTTTATTTTGAGCATTTATATCCAGTCCTCCTAACATCCTCTACGAGAGAGGCAACAAGCCCCTCAGATGGGTTTGTAGGGCGTTTTGATGAAGATACCTCGAAGGTCCTTCTCTGTGACTTGATGTTTCCGGGGATGAGCTGCATCTGGGAGGGAAGTCTTGCGGTAGGTATTGTGCTGCCTTTGCCTTTACTTGCACATCTGTGCAGGGGGCAGCTCGGGGCCCCGGTGTCGGGCTGCGTGGCAGTGCCTGCGGAGGGCAGTGAGGAGCAGAGGGCGGCAGTGACAGCCACGCCTGCCGGTGGGAAGGGGAGGGCGAGGATGTGGGAGTTCGCACACAGGAGCCCTGAGGTGCCAGCCGGAGGGACCCAGGCTGCTCAGGGGTGACTGTTAGTTGTCCCTGGTCACAGGGGCCTCGGCTCAGGAGACTGGAGACCAGATGCCCGGCCGCCCTCCACGGGACAGGACAGTACCGTGCACTCACGGCGTCTCAGAGGGACCGGTGTTCCCTGGGGGAGAGGATGGGGGTTGTAACCCAGAGACAAGGTGTCACCCTCGGACGCCTGCAGGAGGGACGGGCGTGGGGAGCCAGGGCTGTGGGCCTGGAGGAGGCCAGGTGCACTGTCACTCCCCAAGCCCCACAGGGTACCTGCGCTTTGTCCTGAAAGACCGCGGCAGGCAGCCATCAAGCTGTCCCTCCTGGAGGGGAGCCTTGGAGGACCCCAGCTGGTTCCTCCAGTCCTGCCTTGCAGGGTCACTGGGGTCCGGGCCCTGCAGGCCCGGGTGTGGTGCTGGTGTGGGGGTGGGGTGGGGATCAAGTCCGGCTCCCCGATGCCTGCAGAGCAGAGGGCAGAGTGCCTGCCATTCCTCTGTCCCCCTCACTGCACGCTCGGGCCCCTTTCCTGTCCCCTTTCTCTGGGAGGCAGGCCAGGTGCGCACGCGGATCTCTGCAGGAGCAGAGCCCTTTCTTCCTGCTGCCGTGTCATTGGCGACTCTTCCCCAGTGATTTCGGCCCCATGGCCCCTCCCAGGCACAGTCCCCTAAGGTGCTTTCTGTCACCAGGGGTGTGGGGGGCATGCCAGTGGTGTCCATCATTCGCCCCGGTTCAGCTAGGGTTTCTCACACTGCCTTGGCCAGGTCTTTGCGACTCTGGGTGTCCCCAGGACCTACTGCAGAATGGTGGGGAGAGCCCAGCAAGCAGCTCAAGGATGTGGGGTGCAGAGCAGGGGTGTCCTGGTTCATCCCTGTCTCTGGGTAGCTCTGAGTCCAGGGAAGTCAGCGCAGCCCCAGGTGTGCTTGGGCAGGCTGGACTCCAAGCTGGACGTGGGTGTCAGGAGGGTGCCCGCTCTGGGGTGCTGTGAGCAGGGGTCCCGCAGAGTGCCTGCCCTGTGGAGGGCAGGTCTGGCCAGACACAAAGATGGGGGCTCTTGATGGGGCTTTCCTGGCTGGGTTCCAGTCAGCTCCAGCCGGGAGCCGGGAGGCACTCAGCCGTGGCTCCCGGTTGGGCTCCTGGTCTGCGGTTGGCGGCCATTGTTCCGGGACACCTGGCCCCGCGCAGGACAGGAGCAGAGCGGGCACAGCGGCTGGGAAGCTGGTCACTGGCAGAGCACAGAGGGCAAGGGTGCCAGTGGGGGCCGGGTGCTGGAGGGTGCAGGATGGCAGGAAGCCGGGGCAGGTCGTCCGGGCGACTCCATGAGTAGGAGGTCAGCTGTGGCCCACCCCGGCCCGCGAGGTGGCGGGAGAGACATGGGGCGGAGGGCACTCCTCACGGTAACAGGTAACCAAGCCCCGCCCTGTTCAAGGCCCGTGTGCCAGGGGCTTTCCCAGCACGTCTGGGGCTGGGCATTAGCCTCGTCGGGGGTTACTGGGGGAGCCTTACTGCCCTGCGTGGCCCTGCCATTTCTGGGGAACTGTCAGGTGTCCTGTATCCCTAACATGCCAGCGGCCACCAGGACTGCCACTTAGCATTTAAATTCTACACAGCCACCGTGGTAGCTTTTAAAGAAGCAAGTGCTGTAGAGAACCAGATTTTTGGCTCTCTTTTTAACAACTATTTCAGCAACGACAAAAACTAACTAAACGTTTAACTCTGATTCCCGTGAGTGTGGTGATGACGAGGAGTGATCCGCACTGCTCCAGGCTCCCTGCCCCCTCTGTGGCACAGCGAGGGGTTTGCACAGGAGCCCTGTGGGAGGGACGGTCGGGCTTCGTGTCACTGGGACAATTTAGATATAAGTATATGCATGCATTGTTTTACATTTATGATTAGTGTTTTTATAGCATGCTAATACAGCAATTAAGTGTTCTGTACTTCTGTCATTTAAAATTCATTGCATGCTTGAATATATTTCATTTGCATAATTTCTAGTCTTGCTTAATTATCGCAAGGCCTCAACTTGCGTATGTGTGTTTTCCTTTAGGAATGGGAATGTCAGGAGAATGTGCGGGGCTTTTTCTTGCTTGTGTCCCAGTGATGATGTCCTTACCTTTTAGAATTTGGGCTGCAGTAGGCTAAGTCATAACTTTTTTTTTCTTTTTGGTACCGGGAATCGAACTCATGACCTCACGCTTGCCAGGCAGGCGCTGTGTTACTGAGCTGTCCCCGGCCCGTAGGCTAAGTTGAAATGTGGGTGACAGGGAGCATTTCTGCTTGCACACCAGGGTCTGCTCGCTGCCTCCGACAGCCTGGGGGCCCCGCCGTCCCCCACGGTAGCCGGGCTGTGGCCTGGCACCCTGGCGCCCCTCTAGGGCTGCTGCATGTGGCTCCGTGCCTGCCACCTGCCAGGCCACTTCGGCCCTGGCCCGACCTGGCCGTGCTTCTGCCACCCCAGGCTTTGCCTCTCACTCCCTCCTCCCTCTCCCTCAACATCAAAGCCAAGCCAAACCAGGGGAGTCTGTGAACCCGGCTTCCTGTCGGTCAGCTCAGGAGTGTTCCAAGCCCTTGGGGGACAGCCGTGGGCCAAAGGGAGGAGCTCCCACTGTGGTGGGAGGAGACCGGGAAACCGAGTCCGTGGGGTTGATGTGAGACGATTAGTGCTGCAGGGAGCACCCGGGCAGCACACAGGCCGGGTCCAGAGGGCCTCACGGACAGGCGGCCTCTGAGCTGGGACTTGCAGGAGGGAAGCGGGGGGCTTGTGGGGTCCCCGGGGTGCAGTCCGGCCTTCTCTGTTTTAGCCCAGCGTATGTCGCCAGCGTTTCTCACACCAGAGTCCCTGCCCAGACGAGACGGCACGGATGAGGAAAGGGGGGGTCACAAAAGCAGTGCCAGTGGGATCCGGAGGCAGGAGCGGGAGGGCGGGCACTGAGGAGCAAAGTGTGACGGTGGCGGAGGGTGAGGCCGAGAGCGGCGGCGGTGGCCACGTCCCTGTACACCTCACTCGCCCGTGTTCTGGGCCCTGTGAGGCCCCCCCTTACCTGGTGCCAAGCGACAGGTCTGGAGCGAGCACTGCTGTCCGTGTCTGCGGCGACTGCTCAGCGTGGCTGCCCTGGCCGTGCCCCAGGTGGCTCACCTGGCCCTGCAGAGCGGGCTGTCCCTGTGCCTGGCTCCTGTCGGTTGACCTTGCCCTCATCAGGGAGCACGACACCCTCTGCGGTGTTTGGGGCTCGCCTTCCGGTCAGCCAGGCCGTTTGTGGTGGGGCTGTCTTCCGAGGGAGCATAATTAATTGATGTCGCTGTGGGCCAGGGTAGCAGGCAGCAGCATGCGACGAAGCTGCTGGGTGTTAGTTGTGGCCTATTCTCAGGAATTCTTGGGGATAAGGCACCAGGCGCCTATTCAGTGTGATCATGGCCTAAGATTATTGCTTAAATTTTTTCTTTTTTTGAGGCACTGGAGATCGAACTCACAACCTCATGCCTGCCAGACAGGTGCTTAAGCCACTGAACCAAACTCCCAGCCCTAGGTTTTTGAGGCAGGGTCACACTATATAGCTCAGGTCAGCCTTGTGCTCATGTTGTAGCCCAAGCCGACCTCGAACTCACAATGCTCCGCCTACCTCAGCCTCACGAGTGCTGGGATTAAAGACGTGCGCCAGAATTTTAAAAATTTATCGTAATAAAAAACACATCACCATGGATCCCCCTCAGAATACCAGCCTCCCCACTTTGAACATGCTCATCTCGTCATTCTTGCCACTTTCTGAAGCAGTTCTGGCGGTCCTCTTTCATGAGTGTTTTTGGAAAGTGTGATCAAAAATATGGTGACCCCTGCGGATGAGTGCCATCTAGCAGAAAGACAGGCTCCTAGAAACGTTACGTTCACTGCGTCTGGTAGTGTACAGCTTTTGGCTCTTCCTCCAAGTCCAAGTGACCATGAAAGGGAAATGTTTGGAATTGAGTTAGGACATTGAGGCAACCATGACAGGGCAGCTAAAGACACTCATGGAAGAGGACTCCAGAGCTGCTTTGGAAGTGTGTGAGAGAAGGATGGATGAGTGTGTTTGAAGTGAGGGGGAGGATTCTGAGGGGGATTCATGGCAAAGTGTCTTTTACTGTTTAATTTAAAATAAATACTCACCGTGTTTTTCAGTCACATCTGCTAGGCGTCCCTTTGAGCTAACAGTTCACTTGTAGGAATCCAATCTCAGAAAACAGTAGGCGCTGCTAGCTGACATGTTTTTTAGAGTATGGACCACTGCAAAGCTTGAAGATATTTTGGAATAGGGGACGGGTCTCATACGCTTACACATAAGCACCCGTGACGGGAGCCCTGCAGCCTCCGGGGCTGGCGTGTGAGCTGGGGCGGCCCACTGTTTCTTTGGGGGGCTGGGTGGGAAATGCCGCAGTCGGCGCTCACATGGCCTCACCTGCACACGGGCTGTCGCCGGGGTGGGGGGCAGACGCGAAGGGCGTGGAAACGCCTAGGCTTGAGTGATCCAGCACAGTTGTCCCTGCATGGTAGCTCGCCGAACCTCGCTGTGGGACTGACATCAGTAGCACTGGGGACGCGCTCATGATTTTAGATGAAATATGTCAGCACGGAATGTGGGATAAGGGAGAATTCCCTGAAAAGTCCCTGAAAATAACTGTCTGTGAAGATGGACACGTTGGGCTGGGTCAGAGCAGGAACTTGTACCAGTCAGAAGACCTTGATGCCATGGGGAGAGGACACTTCCCCCAGGGCTCGCTGGCCAGCTGTCAGACCGGGTGGGGCCCGGGGTGCGGAAGGAGGAGCAGATAGCTTCCTAGGGAGGGGCAGCGCCTGGAGCCCCCGGCAGCCCCAGCCATGGCACGGCACTCATTTCTCCTCGGAGAAATGCCGGTTCAAACTGCAAAGCTGTTGAGTGGCCACTGTGGGAAAGCTTGGCGACAGTCCCATGTTGGCAGGGGTGGAGAATGGTGGAAGTTCTTGCACACTTCTGATGAGCCTCATTACTTCAACAGTTGGCTTAGCAAACCCTTTTAAAGGCATGTGTATTAGCTGTTCCACTCCCAGGGGTGTGCTTCACAAAGATGCACGTCTTGTGCCGTAAAATACTGGTACAAAGATGTTTAAAACTGGGAACACTGGACACCAGAATGGGCTTTGTATATGGAGGTATTTGGGGACAGTGAAAATAGATGACCGGGTCCTGTCATAAAACAAATCATTTCCCCACACGCTGTGTTGTGTGAAGAGCGGTGCATCCACTTCCACGAGGAGGAGGTGAGCGAGGGCATTCGGAAGCTCCCGAGGGCCTCAGGGTGGCCGTCTGGCTTTTCCCCAAGTGGTGTTTGCACAGGCGTGCTCAGTTGGTGAGGTCATGCATTTTGGGGGTTCACCATGGTCACAGAGTTGTGTTGCCTCCTGACTCTGTGGTTGTGCTATTCGTGCAAGCACAAGCTGTGCGGCCGCGCCGTAGTAGACTCACCTAAGGGTGCGTTCTCAGTGCTCGGTGCAGGACTGTGTTTTAGTCCGTGTGCTGTGGTGCACAGTGGCTGGTGGTGGAAAGGCCCTGGGGAGCTGAAAGGTGCATGCTTGCTAACTGAAGAACCGGTGGGATTCCAGCTCTCGTTTCACGGTCAAGGCCTGGGAACCCCGAGCTCTGTTTTTCTGGGTGGAGTTGCTGCTCCTGGTTCTGCCCGTGGTCTGATCCTGACAGCCTCAGCTGCAGGATAGATTCCCAGCAGCAAAGAGAAGTCCCAGGTTTGGCTGTTAGTCCTGCGTCGGGCCCACGAGAGGCCCCCAGCCTCTCCGTCACTGTGGCCGGTGGGATGGTGTCCTTCTGTCGTTCCTCCAAGCCTAGACTTGTCCTGAAGGAAGATGGAGTTTGAAAACTTGCAGGAATAAACAGGAAAAATCCTTTCGATGCAGGACACAGAAAAGACTTCACTGTACAAGAAAAGCAGTATGAATTGGACTTCAGGAAAATTTAAAACTTGAGTGTTTGAGGTGTGAAAAGAAAGTGACAGAATGGGGCGATACCATTTCATGTTGTTAACCGTTGACTGAGTGGATCAAAACCACACCCAGCAGAATGACTAGAATTTAAAAGAGTCACATTACTAAGTGTTGGAGGGGAATTAGGAATTCTTATGGTGTTGCTGGTTGAAATGGAAAATGGTGTAACCTCTTTGGAAAAAGATCTGGCAGTTTCTTAGAAAATGAAACATCACCCCACATTATGATCCAGTAATTGCACAGTGGTACTTTGGTCATGAGCTTAATTTGTTCTATGATTCTGGAAAAGATGGCCACATTTGTGTTCCTGCAGTATCTTGGTTACTCTTTTCTCATTGCTGGGACAAAATACCCGACACCCAAAGTCAAAGGAGGACAGGTTTATTTAGCTCACAGTGTGTGGAGGTTTTAGTCCTTAATCAGCTGGCTCCAACTCAGGGTAGCTCATGGCAGAGGGCAACAGTGCATGGTGGCAGGAGAGAGCAAAATCAACAAGACCAAAAAGGGAGGGGCCAGAGAGAAGATTCTTTCTGTCCTTTACATTGTGTGTAGGTCACCCACACTGGGGTGGGTGTAGCACTCACACTCGTAATTCCAGCATTGGACCATGAATCGCAAGTTCTGGAAGCTCACCCCCATGACTGCATGAGGCTTTGGGGGACATCCAGACACAAACCGTAACATGCAGGAGAGGCAGCCATGCTCAGTGATGGAGAACCTTTCAGAGCTTTCAGTGATACCGAACAGCCTGCTGTGGCACACGTGCGCCAGGTTCACCACCACTGGCCACGGTCAGTTCATAACCCAATGCAGAATTCACAAACAGCAACAAAACTTTGCCAAATGCTCAGTTTGTGAACCAGATTGTTCACAAACAAGCGTTTGTGAACCGAGGTATTGTTGGAGTTGACCGTGAGAAGTCAAAATGGATGTTTCCAAAAATTTTATATAAAGCTACCAATAATAAGCTTCATTCTTAAAAGAGCCCCACTGGAAGCATCCTGTACATGACCAGCAGGTGAGCGGCTTACCTGGCACACACTTGCAGCCCAATGCTGCTGGAAAGGCCAAAGGAAACAGTGGCCCAGTTCATGCAGCGATGTGAATCTCAGAGGACGGCGTGCCCAGATCCTGGGTCCTGAGCAAGTGCCAGACAGGCCTTCCATCCCCAGGGAGGGGGTGGCACCACCACACGCCAGGGCGACAGGACACTGAGAAGAGCACACAGGGCCCTGGGGTGCTCCATAGCCTCCTGGAGCAGCAGCCACACAGCTGATGCCCTCGGCAGAGGGCATGGCAATGTACTTACGAGGCTCACGTCTTGTTTTCTAAGTCATACGTCAGTAGTGTTAATGTAAAACATAGACACGGGAAACAACAACAGGAAACCCCACAGAACCCCGGGCGGGCTGGGCTCCTCATGGCCTCCAGGGCTGCTTTCCGTTTCTGGATCTGAGTCCGCTGTGTATATTGCATCTGCGGCTGCCAGAGCCCAGGAGGTTTACGGAGTAGGGGTGGAGTTGCCTAAGTGGCAGCTTTGTGCCCACCCGTGTGTGTGAGCTTGCACGTGTGTGTGGTGAGGGTGTGAGACCATCCAGACTCCTGTGGGCTGAGAGGGGCTGGGGGAAGGTGTTGCTGCATCTTCCAACTGTGCTGCTGTAGGAAGGCTGCAGTCCCAGCCGACCCTCACAGGCTGAAACGAGGACCCAGACCTGCTGGCCAGGGGCTGCAGACGCGCTGCATCCAGACCTGCCCAGTTTTCACACTCAGAGCACCAAGCGCATTTCAGATGGGAGCTTTCTTTCTCCACTGTGTTTTTTATGTCTCATTTTTGTTGTGCACTTTGCTGTACCTAATGATCACATTCCTTGTATGGCATTGGTGCCTACACAGAATGCATCTTAATTATTTTTTTATCCCCTTCTCTCCCCTTTCCTCCATCTCTTGGTTCCCTTTCCTATAGCACAAGATCTGTCTCCCTATTCCCTGTTTTCTGTCTCTTATTTTGCTGTGTTTATACTTTGAGTTTCTTGTGT
>RJWM01015867.1:0-46611 GCA_004363535.1 Dasyprocta punctata | reverse complement strand
TGTAATGACTTTCACCTTTTTGTGGTAGCAAGAAAGCCCTAACCAGAAGCCAAGTAAATACTGCTTTTGTCAATGGACAGAGTTCAAGGAGTTTCCCACAAAGAGGAGATGAGCTCAACTCGCTCGCTGTCTCCTACGGAGTAGGTTCTTGACTCACTGTGGAAAAGAACTTCAGGATTCATTGGTGAGAGGCATAAGTGGATTAGGCAGAATTAAAGTACACATTCAGGAAAAAAGTTTGCTTGACTGATGATGAGACACACTATAGTCTGGGACTAGTGTATTTATGTGGTCTCAGATGATCTAGGATGTGTATGCCTAGTGTCTGTCAGCATACTCAGTAGTGGGCTAGGTTAGAATGCAAATCATCTGCCTGTGTTTCAGCTTTAGAGATATGATACTTAATAATGCAGCTTCCTTAAGCGTGGAAGCATGTGGAGTATGTGAATCTACAGAATTAAAAGAAATGCACAGGTCCGACCTATAGGATAAAAGTATGGGCCAAATTTATAGACTTATTATATCTTTTACACCTCTTAGCAGTATGGAGCAGTAAGTATTCTGGAGAGGAAAAATAGGCTTAGGAATAAAAAAAGACTCTGTAACCTTTGGTAACTTTTTGTCCTAAAGCTGTAGTTTTCTTAAATATACAATATTTACATTACAATTTTCCTTGTTCTCTTTCTACCTACCTTTATGTTTTCTCTTCTACCTCAGAATCATGCTTTTGGGCTTCCAAGCCTTTAAAGAGTGAGCCAAATAAACTTCTTTCCTTGATAAATTACTCAGTCTATTGTATTTTGCTATAGTGACAGAAAATTGTCTAAGACACTTGAGAATTTGATTACTGCTTTCTCTAAACTGCATTAGTTGGAAAGGTATATTAAATGAAAATCAAATACAAGTATTAATTTGTGACCCAAAACTTCCATAGAGAATAGCCAATAAGAGTTTACTTTTCACAGTTACCGAAAGCCAATGTTCCTTTTCCTTCATGTAAAGTTTTGGGTAACAATTTTTTTAAAGTAAAAACTGCTTACAGAGTATACCGCATTATGTAGATTACTGCTAATGATGATAGAATTTCATAGCTACTAAAAAGAATTCTAAATACCAACTGTATACATAGCTAGGTCATTTGTGAAGTATACTAAGATAAACTTTGGCTGTGCTCTGATCTATCTAAATTCTCCCAGAACCCCAACCACTACCATGTAGAGACCATTTTTGTAGTGACAAATGAAATTGGCTGCTTTAAGCATTTACCTTATTTCTTTGCAAGACCATTAGAGTAATGACAAACCATTATAAACAAATAAAATTTAGCTGTATTTGTAAAAATATAACTGTATTTGCTAAATGAGGGCAATTTCAAGTTTTTCTTTTAAAACACTCAAGTCAATTCAAGAAGTCACGGGAATGAAGAATGGTAATGTGCCATTAAATGAAGCTGAACATTAATAGAGTTTGTTTTAATCAGTGATTTTCATTTCCTTCTCATCAAAACTTTTACATGTAGTTAATAATGAATAAAATTAATTAACTGTATTCTTTATTCTTTATTTGGCCAAAAGGTAGCAGCAGGAAAGAGAAGACAGCAAGAAACAATGTATCTGGACCCTTCAATCCAAACCATAATCAGTGATCCAGAACTGTTTTCAAGTGGCATTTGAGTTTCAATATTCTCAAAGTGCTATAAAGCAATTCTCTGTTTAAAATATCCAAAAACACAGAACACTTTTTATCACATAACTAGAAAACTAAAAAAAGTGAGCATTTTGGAGATAGAATTATACAAAAATTTCTACTATATGAGCTTTAGCAATTCACTCAATATCTTGAATAACATCCTATTTACAAATTTTGCTCTACTCCAGGGGCTGGTGTGTCAATTGTATAAAATAAGAAACCAAAAGTATCTCATGTGGCATCTGGCACCTAACAGGCATTCAATAAGTAATAAATGTTCACGTAGTTTTGAATAGAATGTATTCTTTCCATTCATACTTGCCCTTATAGTCTCTATTCCCAATCACGTAAGTAAAATGGCATGACAGTCTTTCATCTCTGTAATCTAAGTTAATTATAAAGCAGAGTTGTCTACATAAGCTGGTGAGTGGTACTCTTCCTTCACTAGGGACAACTTAGATAATATCTTTCTTTACTAGCCTTATGTTCTTATTTTCCTCAAACAAAACTTGCTAACGGGCTCTTAATGTTTATTATAAATTTCAAAAGATGCATTTTAGAAACCAGGCCATTTCTGTTAAAATGAACCTCGCTATCCAGAATAATTAACTCACTATAACAGCCTAATAATAGCAAGAAGGTTCTGCCAAGCTGCTTGAAGGCTAGCCAGGAAGTTAGCAGGTAAGTGTTCTTCTTTTAGGTCACTAGTTAATACAGGTGTTTTGAGTTTCCGGAAGCTTTGTTCTCAGAGGAAAAACATTTCAGTGAATCTGAGAGAAAGTCAGGGCAACCATAATGAATCTGAGACCAGATGTCAATCATAATTTTAGGCCAGCTGCTACCTCTTTTCAATTTTGAGCAAAGACCTACCCTCTGAGAGCACAGCTCTCTCCCTATGGAGGGACTGCCATCACAGAGAACTGTATGAAGCTGATTCTTCCAGGATTTAAACTTCAAGCTGGGCTGTAGGATAGCTGCAGTGAAATGAAGTCTTAGGTGGGATCGGGATTTGTCAAAACTGTGGGAGAGAAGACAGGCCCGAGAAGTACACTTGTTCAACAATAAAGTGTTAAGTTTAGGAAAACATAGTAGTTTCAAATAAGTCTCTTGGAACCTCAATTAAGTTTTATCTCTACCTGACAGGATCGTACCCAAGATCTAAAATCAAACAAACATACCTGAGGCTCATCTCTGCTATACCCAAGCTATGTTATCTTGAGCAATTTATGTGACCCTTCTTTAAATTGGTGAAAATAATAGCACCTATGTCATAGGATTTCCTTGATAATTATTTGATCTAGTGATATACAGTTCTTAGCATGATATCTGAAATACAATAGGGCTCAGTAAATGCAGGCTGAAATTATTACATGGCAGTGATGTTGGTATCAACAGAAATGCTAAATTTGTTTTGGTAAAAAGATTAATTTGTGTTTCTTTTGCATAAAAGCAGTCTTGAAATAAGAAGCCCATGAGTATGCCAATGTTTTGTTCCATCATCCTAGGAATTACAGTCCATCTTTCAGGGTATTTAATGGCTCAAAATGACTGCAGAAGCTTTAGTTGTCATAGTGTATCCAAGTTTCTGGAGACAGAAAAGAAGATGAAACAGAAAAGGACTCATCTCAACTGTCTACTCACTTTTCAGGCTTCTTCCTATTCTATCAGCAACTTGCAACATTTTCTATTTCCATCTCATTAACCAGACCTGAGTCAAATCTGGCTGTAAAGAGAGGGTAGAAAATTTAGTACTATTGTTGTCCAATAAAAATCAAGTTTCTGTAAATATTGAAGTAGAAATGTGGGTTTGGATGGGAAATTAGTAGATTAATGCCATAGCATACTACCTTTGTTCTCATATGTCGCCCGATCTGTCTCCATTACCTTTAGTAAATCGACTGTTTCTTGTTTATATGTGGAATAATTCCTAGGGTATAGACACATTTTCTCTCTTTCCCTCTATTATCCATCATTTCAGTGAGTACAGCTCCAAAATTTTAAATCTCTAGCCTTGCCTAAAGTCAAAACTCACGTGGAGGTTTCAAGCCCCTTAAAATCTACATAGGATTTGTTCAAACCCCAATTTCAGGATATAAAGTCTTCCCCAAGGCTTCAGCTTCTAATCTAATCCTGTTCTATGTCAAGCTTCTGTTTCCATGTGTACCCTCTTTTCTGTGCTCCACCAACACAATGGTAACCCCTGACATTTTCTTGATAAAAAAAAAAAAGATTAGCTAGATCAGTCTATATCAACATCTATCTGTGGGGGCACATACACACACTTTCACAATACATTTGTAAGTACAGTGGGTTTAACTGGAAATCTGAAGCAGAAACAGAAACACAGTGTAGGGTTTGACTGAAGCTGGAGATAGATCACAGGTGTGGGGCTGGAGCAAGGCCAGTCCCAAGAAGAGCAAGCACGGGAGGTGAGTCATGTCAACAAGCTGTTCCAGCTCTGAGAACACAGACAGCCCCAGGCAATCCAAGCGAGCAGGTTGCTAGGCAGAGAGATGTCACACGACATCAACATGCCAAGTGCATAAATAAACACATTGCAGTCATGGAGCAGTCCTTTTTCTCCCATCAGGAGAGGAGGCCCCACCTGACTTCAGCTTTCTATATTCTGACTCTTGTCTTTATTTCTTCTTCCTCTACCATCCTTCTCCCTGAAAATTTTTGAGAGCTGCCCTGGATGTGGCACATGATCACATTTCAAAGGTAACATATCTGATACATACCTTCTTGCAATCAATGTTTTCTAGCACGCAGTGGAAAATCCTCACTTGCCATGCCTCCATTGTGGTCCTTTTCTTCATACCTTCTTTCTTTTACCATTTCTTCCTCTCTTATGTTTCATGTCCTGTTTCTTCATGGTAGAAAAATTAATTCCTCATATTCTTTCATCTAGATTATTGCAAAAGTCTCCTAATTGGCCTCTTATTCCACTCTGACCTCCTGCTGTCCATTTCAGTATAGAAGTCAGAAGAACCCTTTGATAATTGTCAGTCCATGACATTCCTCTGTTCAGAATCTTTTAGCAGCTCCCCATCACATTCTGAGTAAAAGTCGAAGACTACATGATGTCTTTTACAGGGCTCAGTGCTCCTGGTAACTGTCAGACCTTTCACTACCTATCACCTCGGTCACTAGCTCCAGCCACAAACACCTCCTTGCTAATACCTCTGAAACATTTCCCCTCTCTGCCTACAGCTATCAGTGTAGCTAGTTTTCCCACCTCTTTCTGGCATCTGCTTACTGTCAGTTCTGTGAAACAGTTCCAGAAACCATTTTTATAATACAACTCTTGCTCTCTGATGCACCTATCCCCTTTCTGTGCTTTTTTCTCCATAGTACTTACCCTTAAACATGCTATGTCATCTAGTTGTTTACTGTCATCCTCTACCTTCAGAGTGAAAAACTGATGAAGGAAGGGGACCATAGTCTGTTTTGTTTACTGCTTTATCTTTGCAATATCTGGAGCACACCTGTAATCCCAGTACTCAGGAGGCTGAGGCAGGAGGACTGCCATGAGCTTCAGGCCAACCTAGGATACACAGTGAGTCCAAGGCCAGTCAACTACAAAGTGAGACCCTGTCTTAAAACAACAAAACAAAATATTTTCACAATATCTGGTAAGTATTCAAATGGTTGGTAAGTAAACCACAGAAGAATTATTCTCATGATTAGCATCCTAATATTTGTAGCTTTGAGGATCTTCAGACATGGTTTTACATCGATTGTCTTATGAAAGTGTTTTTCCAAATCAAAATGTTTCTACCCTTTTAAAAAGGCAGGCGTTGCCAGAATCCTTAAGCCAAGTGCGTGTGTCTTTGCAGAAGGCATGGAGGAGTACTGCTCAGATTCCACCACAGGTAAGAAACTGCTAAAAGGAGTGTAGTCAGCAGACAGCTTTCAGCTTCAGGATCCACCATAGCATCCATGCAGAAGATAACCTCCCCTGATTGTGCCCTGCAAGTGACCAAATTCAATGGGACAGTAACACTGGGTTAACTCTTGCTCAACACAGGGCTCCTCTGGAGAGCAATATTTGCCTTGGGCTTCAACTGTCCTGGAAGAATCCCCACTGTGGTCTGAAGGTCTTCCTACCCAATCCTCCTCCCTTCACTCTGTTTTTTCACAGATATCAAACTGCATCTATAGGATCCCTGTTATGATTGATACATTGTGTCAACTTGAGAAAATTAGAAGTTTAACTGAGGGACTCAGCAGAGAGCCAGGATCCTTACTTTGTAAATATCCTCATCCTGTGTAAGAAGAGGTTACAGAGATTTTGTGAGTGCTATAAACACCCTGGAGTGGGAGGTGGCCTCTGTACAATATAAAGGAAGAAAAGAAGCTTGCTCCCCGCTCCCCTTTTTGCTCTGGCTTCTTTTATTGGCTGCTGCCTTGAAGTCCTGCCCCAGTGCAATGCCACACTGCCTTGGAACCAGCTGATTATAGACTGAAACCTCCACAATGAGCTAAATAAACCTTTCCTGCCTTCCTTTTGGGTGACAGGTAGTTTGTTCCAGCAAACAGAGAAAAGTAACCAAGACTATCCCCTATAAATTTCTGCTCTCCCCCTGCAACACTTATTTTTCACAAGCATTTAGCAAATAAATTTTGTGTGCTTAAAATTCTGTCTTGATGACTGCTTCTCAGAGGACCCAGTCTAAAACAGTCTTGTAGACATTTTTCACTTGGGTATATTTAAGTCAGCTCAAATTCAGTATGCCCAGAATATACTCAAGAAGATCTCATGAAACTTAGTCCAGAACCGTGTGGATCATGTTGGAGACATTTGGGACTGAGACTCGTGGAGAAGGAAAAATAGCACAGTGGTTTATCCAAAGCTCTCTTGGGACTGAATGTAGAATCACCTCAGGCCTGCATATACGTTTTAAGATTGAATTATTTAAGTGACTGAATTACTCAGATATAGAAGATAACTTTTAGGTTTTGTATAAAATCCTCAGATGTTTGAAATTATCATTTTGGAATATAATGGCTTTGAATCATCTTTGACTTTTGAATTTATTAAAAACAGGATGAAATTAAATTTTAGAAGACCCAGGTTAGTACAATTTCAATATTGAAGTTTATTATTGTAAAATTATGATGAAAATTTAACTTTTAAAAGCGCAGATATTTCTTCCATATTTGGGTTCAAAACAGGTTTTATATATATAGTAAAGTATATAAGCTGGTGGAGCATTTTGTCCTCTTTGTTGGTATTTTTCAGCCAGTTATAGGATATGTTTGAGTTTAAATAGCACCAAGTTACTGTTTATTGCTGAAGTTTCTTGATAAACATTTTTTACTTTCATTTTAAAAATGTGTAGAGAATTTATGACAGTTTGTTCAATGTCATAATGCAACACTTCTTTTAAGTGAAGACTTTGAAAGCGTAAATTTATTTAAGAAGCTGTCATTTCACCAAAATATGGTAATAAAGAGGTAGAAAGAAGTTGCCTGGATAATTAAGAATGTTCTTTCCTTGAGACAGAAAATTTTCTTTTGTTTTTTGCTTTTTGTCTCCTCCTCTCGGGAGGATATGTCTACTCCACAGATACAAAGAACAACATAGAAAGCAGGCATCAGAAGATTCTATAATCATCAGAACAAGGAAATTGGTTAACTAGAATTAGTTATATAAAAAATTTTAACTTAAGTATGGGGAGCTGACTTGGAATAACTCTATGCTATATAGTCAGTATATGTTAAGTATCTTTTAAAAATCTGTATATTATTTTAAATGAGACAAAATTATTTTTAAATGGAAAACATTAAAGTCACAAAGAAAATAAATAAAACACCTTTCTGAATAGCCCAATTAGAGTTTGGACTTTGTATGTGAGTTGCTGAAGTCTGTTTTCACTGAGTTGGAAAGATTATTCTTCAAATGGCACAGCAAAACTTTACTTCAGCCTGGGTTAATTTTTTATTATCTGGTGTCATAAATCATCGTTAAATTTTAAGAAGCATTATGGAAACTTTTCAAGGACATAAAATTGTTATAATATGACTCAGAGATGATAAAATTCTTTAGATGGCTTTTACCCTTGTAAAGCATCTAAAGGAGGCAACTCTGGAAGGTAAGAAAAGTTAAGTGCTGTATGCAAGGAATAAATACTAATGAAAACAGAAATCATCCCCTCAAGAGCTAGTGGAGTGATTTTCTCATTAATGTAGCAATAACTAAATTAGAATCAATATTAGGAGTAGGTTCATGGAGTCTTATTTGCCATACACAAATAGACAACAAGCAGTTTTCCCAGATTATTTCTTAGAGTAGTCTCTACTATATATTTCAAAAAAACTAAGAGTACTGATAGTTGTAAAAATTAATATAAAAGTATTTGAGCTATCTGGATTCCCAGTGATAGTATTGCTGTATTTGTAAAGCTCATCACAGAAAAGTCATACTGAAAGACAGTTGAGCCTTCTTTCACCTACAGTATTATACTTTTAATATTTGTAAATCATGACAGTGGACATTGCAGAGGAGAAACAGCTCATGGCATGATGGCAGCAGCAGAAAGCAGAGAGAGGGTGAAGAAAAGAGCAGAGAAGAGATTTTGAGGCAATTCCGATTCACCTCCTCAGACCAGGCTTCACCTCCCAATGCCACACTGAGCTATAAACTCATCAGAGGACTAATTCACTGAGGAGCATTGCGTCCCCTCTCGAAAGCTTCACCTACAACCATGTAGGGCTTTGGGAGGGGGGGCCTCAGATATAAACCATAACAGTGCCAAATATTAAAAAATTAAAATATAGAGTCCAAATCAATGTCTTTGAAACGGGGAGGAAACCAAAGCAGTCTGCAATTTAGGACTTTAAAGAATAAATCCTTCTTGTGATAATAGAATGAGGATGAACGTAAGTATATATTTTTAAAAAGAAATGCTCATGCTTTCTTACAGACTAGTCTTATTTCTCAACTGCATACTGCTTACTTTCTCACCCCCTACCAGTAATAAAATTGGATTACTACTATAGCACTGTGCATTGGGACACAAGAATGTAAGCTATTGTTTAAATCAAGAATTGGTTTATATAACCAAACAATTATTACATCTACATATTTGGAATTTCTATTATTGACAAAGTGAATTATATATCTTAGTTTTGAAGATTATAGAATATCCCAAGTCTTAGAATAGCAAGGGAAATTTCACTGAAGGAAGTTGCTTCCATGTGTCATAACCTGCAGCAAAATTATTCATGTTACCTTATGTTCTCTGTGGTCTGGCTACAGTAGAAACAGTCTACCAAATAGATTCTGCCCTTAAGAAATCAAAAACTCCAAAACTTGTCATCAGCCTACTCCTTTGTCTGTAATGAGAAAGGTTTTTCATGACATTTTTGCAGAGTCCTAGGAAAGGGGGGCAGTAGGCAGAGCCAACATGCCTTCCCAAAGCTTCTTTGGGGTACTCATATATGGCTAAACCCCAGGGATCTGGAGATACGATGAGAGTGTGCAGAAGGGGAGCAACATAAATAGGAAGTTAGTCTCCTGAGCAGAAAAGGAGCTAAGAAGAGTGAGGAAAATACATTGGATTTCTCTCTTTTCCCTGAAAAGAGGGATCTTGTTAGGAAGAACTTGATAAGAGGAATCATTTATGGTCACAAAACTGGACACGATGCTAATAAAATACATAACTTTATTCAGATATGTGAACAACGTTAAATAAGTGTTATTTTCCATGTTAGGGACACCTTAGTCACTTTCTTTGCTGAGACACAGTACCTAACACCCACAATTTAAAGAAGAGATTTATTTTGGCTCACATTTTTAGTCCATAGTTGACTGACTCCAAGGCCAGAAGGCATGGAGGAAGGGCCTAGGTGGAAGAAACCAATGACATCACAGCAGCCAGCAAGCGGAGGGGAAAGGAGGACTCTAGGAGGGCGACACATCCTCCCAGGTCAACGTGCCCTCTGACCTGCCTCTTCGGGCCAGGCCCCACCTTCCACAAGCCCTCCCTGAGCATGAAACTCTCAAAGGACATCCCAGGTCTAAACAACAAAAAAGGTGAAATACTTCTGGAAGCAAAAATAGTATATCAAGAGGCTGTGACATAGAAAAAAGAACATCGTCTTAGAAAGAGGCTTTGGTTGGCATCTGCTTTCCCCTCTGCTGGTATGTGATTGCATTCTCTGCTTATTTATGTGCAAAATAGGAATGATAGCATTGTCAGCCGTATCACAAACTAGTAGAGGATCCCAGCAGGTTGAGAAGTGTTGTGGTTTAAATCTAAAATGTCTCTCAAAATTCGCATGTGTGTGGAAGGTGAATGGATTATAGGGACACTACAGCCAACTTGCTGTTAGGAGAGAGAGCCTGGCTGGAAGCTGGGCACTAAGAGCATGATCTGAAAGGGCATAGTTTTGTGCCCAGCTCCTCCCTTCTCTGTTTCCTGGCTTCCACGGGCCGAGCACCCTTTCTTCCACCATGACCTCTCACCATGCCATTTCTAACTTACAGTCAGCCAGCCATGGACTGAAACTGTGAGCCAAAATAAACCTCTTCTTCTCTAAATTGTTCATGCCAGGTATTGTGTCCCGCTGATCGTAAAGTGACTAGCATAAATAAATAGCAGTCCTAAAAGTATGTCCAAGTCCTAGCCTTGCAGTGTCTGTGAATGTGACCTAATTTGGAAACAGTATCTTTGCAAATATAATTAAGAATCTTATGGTAGGGTCATCTTGGATTAATGGTAAGCTTTAAACACATTGATTGGTCCTCATAAATGATAGAAAAGGAGAAGACACAGAGATACAGAGATACTATATTAGTCTGTTTCCTTTGTTATAATGAACTTACTTGAACCTATGAAACTTATCATGAAAAGAGGTTTATTTAGCTCACAGTTTTGGAGTCTACACGTCCAAGATTGTGTAGTCCCATTGGTTCAGTCTCTGATAAGAGATCCACTGACTTGGTCACAACATGTAAGATGGCATCATGATAGGAGTGCATGTTTGTGTGAGAAAAATCATGTGGAAAGACAAGAAGCCAGTGAGGGAGTTGCGGTCCAGGTTTGCTCTTTCATAACAATACACTCTGACAGGAACATTACTCCCATCTGAAGGAACACCCTCAATAACCTAATGCTTTCCACAGGTCCCAGCTCTTAGAGGTTATACTACCTCGCAATACTGCCACATTTGGTACCAAGACTCCAGCACGTGAGTGTTTGGGGGACACAATTAAACCATGTCCAGATCATAACAGAAATAGAGAGTAAGACCATGTGAAGGTAAACATGGAGGCAGTTTGTGAGCTTTTCTAGTCGAGGAACTTACAAATTGTCCACAGACACCAGCACCTAGGAGAGAAGTATGTAACAGTTGTTCCCTCAGAATCTCTAGAAAGAGTTAATCCTGAAAACACCTTGGTTTTGAGGTTCTGGCCTTTAGAACTGTAAGACCGTAAATTTCTGTTGTTTTAAACCACCTACTTTTGAAGTGCTTTGCTGAAGTGGAGGCATCTTTCATGGCCTCATCTAAAGAAATAGTGTACCAGATAGACATCTGTAAAAAGAAAACAGTAAAGAAAGAGCAAAGGAAAGATACAGTACAACCATTTTGAGCATGTTCTTAAGATCTTTTAGTTAAAAGTAACAAAATCAACTCAGGGGTAGTACAAACAAAAAAATAAAAAACGTACTAAAGAATGAGCAGGAGTCTTGAAGGAGGATAAAAGGATATCTGAGATTTAGAAGTGTTAAACAATCAAAAATTTAAGATTCAGACTCTTTGAAAAAGCTTTTCAGAATTTTAATCACCAAATCAAAAATAATGTGGTTCTTTATCCTACACTAACTAAAATATACTGTTTCTGCAGTATTTTTGTTTTAGAAAAACTGTCAAGGTTCAAAGAATCAATATTCAAGGAATTGCTATGCTACTTCTAAAAATGCAAAAGTAACAGTAGTTTTACTTAGTAAAAATGCTCAATTGCTATGCTACT
Organism: Dasyprocta punctata; assembly: GCA_004363535.1. Taxonomy (NCBI): domain Eukaryota; kingdom Metazoa; phylum Chordata; class Mammalia; order Rodentia; family Dasyproctidae; genus Dasyprocta; species Dasyprocta punctata. The sequence goes on along the minus strand of RJWM01015867.1, from coordinate 34,940 downwards.
TCTAAAAAATGCAAAAGTAATGATAGCTTTACTTAGTAAAATAGCTTGACACATATCTAGGTTTGTAACTCTTATTAACTTCTAAGTAAATCAAGAGGCAATCCTTTCATCCAAAACCCTTAAAATGAACACATTGCTTTGTTTTCTTTCCCATCTGACTTTGGGAAGAGAAACATGGTTTGAATGTTTAGACTTCTTTGAATAAAAATACAACCATGACTTTGAATTCTAAAACCCAGCATATTTTTAATTGGCTTAGGGAATACTTCTCTTAGATAAACTACTTACTTTAAACTTCTGTTTGAGGAAATTATCACTTTGAATTATTTTGAGATGCGCCAGAAACAGGACATTTTTCAACAGTATGTTTTATTTGCCTGAGGCAGTTTGCTCTCTGTTCTATCCAGAATTTTAAGAGACGAGTACAACTAGTAAGTTTCCTCCTCAGTAGATTTAAGTGAAAATAAAAACCCATAACACAAGTGAAATCAGTTTGATGGATTTCTTCAAATTAAACCCAGAAATCTTTTTTGGAAAAAAAAAAAACACAACACTGGCCTATGGAGGAATAAAAAGAGAAAATTTACAAATATTTTTAGGTAAAGAAATGAGACATTATCAGAAAACTCAAATATTTAAGATGAATGGAAGACATCTACTTACAAGATTTTTGAGAAAATTTTACACAGATGAGCTCTTTCATAGATGCAGATAAACATCTTATAGTACCTAGCATTACAATCATTAGTGCTTACATTTTGACAACCTCAGTTAACAGATACACAGACATATACAGACCCAAACACCCTCTAGTGCTGTAGATGCTTTGGCGTACGTTAGCAAAACATATCCTTCAAATGCAGCCATCTTCCTCTGCCCACTCCCTGACATACAACCATGGCTTGTGGATGGTAACGTCATATATTAACTCTGATTCTTATGGTTAGAAGTGACAGAGACTCAACTTTAACTAGATTACCTATTTTCCTTCTTCTGGTTCCTACATACTGGGTTCCTTTTGATAAAGATTCTCAACCAAAAGTTGAACGTGCTGGTCATTGTAGCAAAAATAGCAGAGGGGAGAAAATTCTGATATTGTGCCCAGTTATAAACCAGTAACTCAAGTGAGGGGTATGGAGATGCTGGCCAAGTCTGAGTCACAAGTCAGTCTCCAAAGCAGTGAGGCAGGATTAGCCCAGGAACCCCTGATGGAGCAAGGCTTCTCTTAGAAGTTTTCACACAAAAAAAGAAGAAGAAAAATTAGTGCTAGATTGATTAGTTGAGAGTCCCAAAAGGCAAAACTGGAGCATTCAAATTAGGGTAACTAATGAAAACTTCTTTTAATATGAGCTAATTGCAAAGTTATAGATGTGGTACAGAGGAACCACAAGATAGGACAGGAACTTATAAGAGTTGTCCAAAGGGATCAGGGAAGGGAGAAGTTACTAAATTCAAGAAGAGTCATGCAGAGAAATCGGCTTGAGGGAAGAAAAGATCTTCAGTGAGGAACTCTAATACAAAGCGACCTCACAAGAAAATAGCTAGAGATAAACCCTCTTTCCCTCCAGGATTCCCCAGTAACTAAACTCAACCAGTTGCCAGAGGGGAGTTCACTGATGTAGCACTTCAAAATCAGGCCTCTGGGTAGCAAAACCCTGGACAGGAGCATAGGATGCATGAGGAAGAGCAAATGGAAAATATGCAGCTTACTTAGCAAGCAGATAGCAAATACACACCATATGCCATAGCCCCTGTATGCTCACCCATTCATTCAGAAGATATCTGCTGAGTCCCTCTATATATAAAGCAGATTTTGAAGTAGGAAAAGTATAAAAATGAATGAGACATGGTCCCTGCTCCAAGACAGTTTTCCACTGAAATTTTTAATTTGTATATAGAGTATTACCTAATATATAATCAAAGCCATATATAATTGAAGAATACAACTCTTATTTCTGCTGAAATGTAGACCAATCAAGTATGCTCCAGTTGTAAAAAAAAAAAAAAAAAAAAAGGTTATATGTACACAGTACAGTGGGTGCACAGAAAGGGGGAATTATTTCTAACGGTGCATTTAGTGAAGTCATTATTGGAGAAGACTAATGGAGGAAGTAAACCTTCAAATGAATCTTTATCAATAAGAAAGCAATCAACATGCCTTTAATCCCAGCACTCGGGAGGCTGAGGTAGGAGAAGCGTTGTGAGTTCAAGGCCATCTTGGGCTACAACATGAGCACAAGGCTGGCCTGAGCTACATAGTGCGACCCTGCCTCAAAAAACTAGGGCTGGGAGATTGGCTGAGTGGCTTAAGTGCCTGTCTAGCGGGCACAAGGTTGTGAGTTTGATCCCTGGTGCCACAAAAAAAAAAGAAAGAAAGAAAGAAAGAAAGCAATCAAGAAGATACATCAAGAGAGAAAGGGAAGAGTGACATTCTGGACATAAGGAACATTGCAGTAAGTCCCCAACTGGGACTGGGACTGGGAGAACATTAGTAAGTCAGATTCATTTGTTAAGTTGGGATAAAGCGAGTCTTACACACTTTTGACACCAATATACAATGTACATTGCTTCGTACTTCCTGTTAGTCCCCTCCACATCACCACTGCTTTTCCTCTTGCTTTCGGACATCCTGGGCTCTGATTGAACAGTGTACTCTTGTGCCTTGTCTCATAGTATAATAAGCACACAGTAGTACAGCCGTGACCATGTCTGGTCTGGCAGACACGTGAGCTACTTCCAGGATTTGTTCACATCCACTTAATGCAAGGTCGTTCCTATCTGTGCAAGTTCGCAACTTGAATGTTGTTAAACTGGGGACTTGCTGTATTAAAAAATGCATGAAGTTGTATTATAATACATTAAAGCAACTGCATAAACTCATCTAATACAATATTTTAAAGCAACTATGTAACTAGAAATTGCATAGTCAAATTATATGATTTGATATTGAAAAATCAGAAAATATACTCTGTGGTGGGGGGGACAGAGGACTGTATCACTTTTTAAATGAAGAACCGCTCATTTGCCTTACATATAATTTTATGCCCCTACATACCTCAAAATTGTGAGTAATTTAGGTGTTTAGTAAATACTTATGAGATTAAATTTTTGTTTTATTTTCTTCATCAAAATAAATACTCTTGATTGTCTTCTTAATTCAAAAAGTTCAAACTAATATTATTTTGAAGAAAATACCAAGATTTATGAGGAACAAGATTCAAATTTCCATGACTATTTTAGACACTTGCTCAACTAGACAATAACCTATCCCTTCAATCTAACTGAAATCTCATGAATAAATGAATAAACAAATAACACTAAAGGTAAACTGAAGCTGAAGATATAAGCACATTGTTGCTTCTCAGAATTTTCTTCTGAGAAAATGACAGAAGACAGTATATTACAAAATCCTCTGCAAAACAGAACGCTCTGAAATTCTTACTTGTAAAACAAATTCATGCAAATGTTGTACTTTACAACAAAATAATCAGGGAAACCAAGGCATGTGTGTCTCGGTATCCCTAGGGCATTTGTATGTCTTTCAGAAGCAAAGAATTAAAATACAAAAATAAAAGTTATAGAAATATCTGATAAAATAAAAAATGCAAGCAGAACATTAAATCCATAGTTAATTAATGTGTTAGGTTCAGAAGATACTGCTGATCTGTTAGCCGTAGTTCTGGTACATCATAACATCCCTGGGTGATATTCTTTATTTCTACACTAAATAATATTCTGATAAACCCAGACATTGCCTTATCACAAAACTCATCACATTTAATTTCTTTTATATGATTGTCTTCTGTCTCTACTACAAGGCTTTATAATGACACTAGTACATCTTATTTACCATTGTACCCTTAGTTTCTAATGTGATGCCTTGATGCCTGTAAATAATTACTTTCAGTGAAAATCTGAGTCATTGTTGGTCCACTGTCAATAACTGATTGCCAGTGCTAAGGTTGATAATATACAAAAAGAAAATAATGCATAACATTTAAATTAGGAGAAGTAAGAATTATTTGCTTCTTTCTCCTCAGGTAATAGAAAAGAGCTTGAAGAAAAATTTACAAAAAAAAATAAGAGGAATAGAATTGATATCATAGAGTAAAATGTCTTTTTCATCTTCAAAAGTAAAAGCATATTTCAAAATCTAGAGCAATCTTGTAATGATCAAAATAAAAAATTATGGGCATTAGATGAAAAATATTAAGAAAAATAAATAGATTTGCAGATGAGGAAGACTAAAGATGGAAATATTGCTTTATTCAATGACAGTTTTACTAACAGGAAATTTGAACACCGAATTTAAGGTAGATTTTAGACTATGAAAATAATGAAGAAAAACCAGGAGATTGTAAGTGTAAATCCAGAAAATTATCCTAAGTCTTCTTGCTGTGTAACTATATGTCCTTTCCATCTCCCAACCTAATCTCACTCTTTAAAATTCTATTACTATTAAAAATTGTATTTTTTAAATAAAAAAATTAAACTTTCATATCTAGTAACGGTATATGAATTCAGATCAAATTTTCCTATTGATTTGGCTAGAAGAATGCTACAAAATATATTAAAGTCATCTATTTCAATGCAGAGAAGAACTAATATTGTAATAAGAAATTATAGAGCCAAGATCTGTGACAGATACATCCAAAAATAAGCCATTAATTTGTGACCCCTTAAACCCTGAAAGCATTTGCCAATTCCAGAAGAGAAGGATGAAAGATGAAGTAGTACTTTTGAAAGCCTCAACATGAAATCTAGAATCTATGAATGCTTGGAGTTCTAATGTGATTGTTTCAAAATTCCAAAAAGGTAAGAATGAATGAAAAGTAACGTACTGCACAGACTACAACTTTTTAGTCACTTGCATGATCACAAGAAAAATGTCTAAATTGCTGCTTCCCCCAAGCATTTTGGCAAAATCAAACAGACTTTTCTCTAAAAGAAAATAATATCATTATAGAACTTAAGTTTTTCTTAGTTTTTATTTTTCATTAGTGCATGGCAGCTGGAATAATGAGTTTTGTTTTGGCATATGTGCCATTCTTATTGTATACTTGGATCACTTTTACCCTTCCATTACTATCTTCTACTTCCCACCCCCTCTCTAGTCCCTTTCTTAAATTATTTTACAAATAATTTTTCCAACATAACATCTGATAAACAATAAAAAGTAATCTGAAAATAAGAAGATCAAGACAATATAAACAAGAATAGTGGAATTAACAAACCAAAATGCCGATGCATTAAGGTTGCAGATAGAAGGATTATCAGAGATTATTCTTAAAATAATTATGATCAAGTAAATAAAAGATCCAAACTTTGGGCAAAGAATTAGAGACCATAAAAATAAGCTAACATCAAAAGGAAACAAAATGCTAATTTTAACACTGACACATACAACTAAAATAAAGTTCTTGGAAAAGAGACTTAAAAACAGATTAGATATTGGTGACAGAAGAATTATATAGTTAAAACGTATGACAGAATATCCATAGTGAAGGAGAGGAAAAACCCAAAAAATATAGAAAAGAAAATAAGAAAGAAGACATAATGGCAAGTTACAATAAACAATAAGTTATAGGATCCTGAGAAGAGGACAAAGACAATGGAGTAGAATCAATATTTGAGAAGATAATATATAAGAAATTTCTAAATTTTTTTCCAAAACACTTTAAAGATATCAGTCTAATGTCTTAGTCCATTTGGGATGGGTATTTTACGTACACCAGATATTATTTCCCACAGTCTCAGAAGCTAGCAAGTCTAAGATCAAGGTGATAGCAGACTCAGTGTCTGGTGAAGGCGAGCTTTCTGGTTCATAAAAGGCTGTCTTCGTAGTAGGGAATGATGGCACATGCCTGTACTCCCAGCACTATGGGAGGTGAGAGGATCCCAAACTCAAACTCAGCCTGGGCACTCTAGCAACTTAACAAAACGCTGTCTCTTAAATAAACAATAAAAAAGAGCTGGGTATGTAGCTCAGGGGAACACCTTGGCTTCAATCTCAAGTATGTGTGCATGAGAGAGAGAGAGAGGGAGACAGAGAGAGGGGAGAGGGAGTGACCTTTCCACCTATGTCTTCATATGGTGAAAGAAAAAAGGAGAAAAGAGAGCATTCTGGGGTCTCTACAAGGGCACTAATCCAATTCATGAGGACTCCGCCCTTATTACCCAATCACTTTCCAAAGTTCTTACCTCATGATACCACCACATTTGGAATTAGACTTCAACATATAAATTTACAGAGTGACAAGAAATATTCAATCTATAGCAAAAATTGAAGCATCACATGATTGTTAGGGGAATCTTGAGAACAGTACTTGCAAAAATCTAGGTGAAAAGATTCTTGCCCAGGAAGTTCAGTATAACCTCCCCAGAAGAAGGATTTTCTCAGATGAAGTCCAAAAGAGGAAGAGAATTTAACTAGGTGAGAAGCAGGGAATGAGTAGGGAGAAGAGTGTATTTAGGCACACAGAAGAGTATATCCTTCCTACCCTAGACAAAGAGAGTGGAATAACTTTAGGAAACTGAAAAACAACTCTGTATTACTGGAATATAGTATGTGGAATGGGAAAATGGTGAGAGGTAAGTAAGGAAAGGTCAGTGACAGCATGATGCTGACCAATGTTATAAATTGTAAATTATTTGATCATTTGATAACTATGAGGATACTGATTGATAAACAGATTGAAATGGGGTGAGATTAGAATTTGAATACCAAATAGGAAACGATGGGGTGATTCTAGTCAAGAAATGGTGGTGGCATGAACAATAATAGTACAGTGAAAAAGAAAAGCATTGGATGTATTTGGAAGGTAATTTAAGGCTTATAATAATTGAACTTGAGGAACAAATGGAAAAAAATTAAAGATGGTCCCCATTCTTAGAAAGAGGCAATGTGAGAGAACAGTATGAGTCAATGAGGAGGGGTAACCTAAAATTGAAGCAGGTTTTTGAGGAAGGGACTTCATCTGGAATATTCTGAATGTGGGATGCATATATCCAGTATGCTGCACGTGTTCTATAGATGCTGGCTTTGTGAATCTGAACTCAGTAACAAATTGTAGGCTAGATTTATAGATATCAGAAAGATAATTACATAGAGACTGAAGCCAGGGAAGGGGCTTAGGGACAGGTGTTTAAGGTAACACTGACATTTAAGAGAAATGAGGCTGAGGAGCCAGTAAAGCAGATGGAGATAAATCTTTTGAGAACCTTAGCTATGAAGGAAAGGAAGAAATTGACTCATGCAATGCTTAAACACACAGAAGACAAGAATCATATTATTACTATCTGGCTCTGCCACTTACTAGTTTTAAAAAGCTGGTCCAATAACTTAATCTCATTAAGAGTCAGTTTTCCTCAACTCTTAATGAGGTAGTTCATGAATTGCATGAAATATCAAGTTTTCAATTATTATACATACACAATGAAAACAAGCAGTTTACTTAGAGTATGAGAGGTTTTCAAGATTGGTTGGGTGAGAGCCTTAGTCTTGATTCACATCCTTCCTGTTTTGCTTATTTTCAGGTAAGTTCATAAGTTACTTGACCTCTTTTACCAAGCTAGGTCACACAAGGACATATCTCGTTTAACAGTTAGAAGAATTTAAATAAAAGTAATCTTTGAAAAGCGTTTAGGACAAGGTAGTGTTCTTTCCACAGCTTCAGACATGCAAAGGGTTTTTTTTCACTGTTTTGCATATAACATGCATCTAATTAAAAATACAGTTATTATCATCACTATTGAGCAAACATCAGCATCAACATGGACAAGATTAAAAGTTCAGGTTCATAGCAAAGACACATTAAAATGATATGAATTGGATTTTAAAGACCACCATGGAAAACATGAGTCATCAGAAACTCTGTCAGCAAAAGGAATCTGAGTGAGTTGCTCAATGTGAAGGAGTCTTTGGACACAATTTAGGCAAAAGAAAAACGTGCCAATTAAAATATTTTCTGATTCTCCTCTTCAGGGAAAGAGTCTTTGAAATCCAGGCAAATTTCAGCCTGGAGTGAACCCTTACTGAGTGTTAAAGTAGGCTAACTATTAAAGCTTAAAGTTTAGGAAATGCTAGAGGGCCTTCTAAGATTTACACTAGACAGACCAGATAGCAGCTGGCACGAAAATAAAGCAAAACAAAAGCTAGAATCAATTCAGAAAATGACAGATGGGCCATGAGAAACTCAAAACCCTGAGAAAAGTATTTGAAGAAATAGTGTGGGATGGGGCAGAATTAAGAAAAAAATATAATTTGAGATATTTTAATGATAGTTACCATAAAGGAGAGATATATTACTAATGCTAAAATTTATAGACCCTTAGTATGTATCAGGCACAATTAGAAGGATTATTATATTATATTATATTCTTTTGTTCAGCACAAGACAAGAAGAAAGGTCCAAATATGGACACCAAAGTATAGAAGGCTGAAATTACAACTCATTTAAGCATATAAAAAGAGAGATGAGGAAAACAAGATCCAGAAAGCTATCAAGGTCATTATGCTTTGGAGCTATTTTAAACTTTCAAACATTTAAACTGTCTTCTTGTTAATTTTCCTGTGAAAGGATGCTTTTTTGCTGCTGACAGAAATCCACACAATGGCAACTGTATATGTATTTCATCAGTGAACCTCAAACCTTGACACCCTTAGCATCACCTGGAAAAACATGGCGTAAATCCAGAGTTCTGGACCTTATCCTATTTCAGTAAGCCTCACCTTTCACATGATTGGATTGGTTCTCTTCTGCTTGAGTGTGAAGCATAACAAAGTTTGAGAACCACAGAGTTCTGTATTATAGATACTGTCATCCACAACATTTGCCTACATGCCCCCAGATGATCACAGGTAGTTCTGGTAAGCTCCACTGAGCCTTTATTAGCAATAGGGTAAACCTCAAGCTCTTTTGGCGACACAGAATCTCTCAAGTCTAGGCCAACCTGTGAATACCAACTCAGACTCAAAATTCTCATAACTATTCCTTTATGTATTAAAGTTCTTCAGAGAAGCAGAACCAACAGGATGCAGGAGATACATATGGAATTTGTTATGGGAATTGGCTTACATGACTAGGAAGGCTGAGCTGTCTCATGATAGTGTCTGCAAACTAAAGAATAATGAAAGCCTACGGTGTCATTCAGTCTGAATCTATGTCCAAAGGCTTGAGAACCAGAATATCCAATGCTGTAACTCTGAATCCAAGTTCAACAGAAGCAGGACTGAAAATGTGGAGCTATGGTATCCAAATGCAGAAGATAGATATTCAGTTTCCAGAAAAACCAAAGAAAATTTGCCTTCCTCTGCCTTTTTGTTCTTTCTGGGGCCATAACAGATTGAATAACGCTCACCAAAACTGGTGGGTGATATATTACATGATTTTCTGTGACTGTAATGAAGTATTTGAGGCTGATATTATAAAAGAAAAAGTTTTACTTAGATCACAGTTCTGGAGGTTCAAGGGCAAGGTACCAGCCACATTTCAGATGTGGTGAAGTCCTCATGACAGACAGTGTCACACTGTCAGGAGAGTGTACAGGAATGACAGCTCTATGACATCACAGGACGGAAAGCCACACAGGGTAGAAAGTGGTCACATTTGTGCTTTTATAACAACCCTTTCATGAGCACTAACTCAGGGTCCCATAAGGTCTACTGCAATCCCTTGTGAGGGATTAGAGCCCATGACTTAAGGCCCTCCCACTGAATTTCACCGCTTAAAGGTACCAATGTTTCAGTGTTGGCACACTGAGGACCAAGCCTCCAACACAGGAACCCTTGGGGAAGAAACCACATCAACATCATAGCAAGTGATTCTCTTTATTCAGTCTATCAATTCAAATGCTAAACTCTTATAGAATCACCTTCAAGACATATCAAAAAATAATGTTTTACCAGCTGTCTAGGCATCCCTTTGCCCCATCAAAATTAAAATTAATTGTCACAAGAAGTTCTTGGAAGTCATTTTCTTTTTTCAATTTAATTTAATTTTTCTTTTCCTCTCCTCCAGCTTCTTGATCACTTTTTACACTCTCATTATCACAACTCTTTTTGGAATCAAAAGTACTTTTCAGACCTAGTGTGACATTTAGTGTTTTCTATTATGCATTTGTTTTCTGGCTTGCATTCTACTTTCCCACTCTCATTCTTCATACTCAAAATTAGAAGTAGGATTTGCTACTCCCCTCTGTAACTCTAGTGTCTTGGAATAGTTAGTATTTAGCAAGTGCTTATTGGATTAGAGAAATAAATATTACAAGTAATATTATATTATTATTTTCTAACCCCGTTCTTGAAAAGCAAAGAAAAAGTTAATTTTTCCAGAAAATGTTTTTTTTTTAAATGTTGAAAGTTATCCACATGCCAAAGAGTAGGGATATGGCAATAGTACACATACATAACACACAGAAATACATGTACACATTGTGTGCTTTAAAATGTTTAAAAACTAACATCTGAGAGCATAAATAGGAAAGCACAGGGGATTTCTATGGCACTGAAATTATTGTGTATAACAGTACAATGGTATGTCTTTATGTATTTGTCAAAAGCCATAGGGTTCACACCAAGAGTGAACCCTAATGTGGACTATGGGCTTTCTGTAATGATTCAACTATTGCAGCAAATGTACTTACTATTCCTGTGGAGCATGCTGATGGGGCAGAATGATGTGTATGTGGGAGGGCAGGAGAATATGGGAAGTTTATGTTCCTATACTCTTTTCAAATTTAAAACTGTTTTTAAAATTAGTCTGTCCCTAAACAAACCAACAAACATTTTAGGTATATGAAGATGTTGGAAGCATGTATACAAATCACACAATTAGATTTTATGGAATGCAAAATCATATTTCCACTGGTATTCATATACAATATATAGTTATTTAGATATTAAATGAATGTAAACTAAGAAAAATAGAGCCTAATTTTATTTTTCTTTAAAGTTACTAAATTTCATAGAAAGGAGGGAAAGACAGAAGGAATATTGGACAAAAGAAAGACAAAGATGGAAAAGCAATTTTGCTACTTTTCTATGCATGAGAAATTCACAGCAAAATTACATGAATCACTTCTTGAAGGAGCTAAACTAAGCTACCATTGTATCACTGTGATGATATCCTTGAAATATACTTTTTGGAGAATGCTTGATAATTGTCCATAAAGACTGCTATGGTTTGGACCAAACAGAAAAAAAAAAGTTATCTCTAATGCAAAGAAATACAAACTTGCATATTCACTTCAATTTGGGAACTTATAGAGAGCACTTATTATCTACCATATGAATATAAGCCAAGATGACAATTAGAGGCTAGATTAAGTCAACTTTAAAATGCAATTGCAAAATTCACAATTTTCTCTGCAAGTCTTTAATACTGTTTATGTAACACCCCTACTCACACAACAGTGTTTTCGATATGTTCAGAGGCAATTAACAAAAATGTTTCTAACTTATGCATTTGATAAATTGGCTGTAAAGGCACAAAAAGCAAATGATTGCATGGATTTAATACTGTAAAGGTGACTCATTCAAAATCAATTCAAAGACAAGATTAATTCTAGAATTTGAGCCAGACATGGTGGCGCATGCCTGTACTCCTAGCACTCGGGAAGCGGAGGCAGGAGGATCGTTGCAAGTTTGAGACCAGCCTGGGCTACAAAGTGAGCTCAAGACCAGCTTGAACTCCATAGTGAGATCCTGTCTCAAAAAGACTAAAAAAAAAAAAAAAAAAAGACCGATAGCAGAACTTGAATTAACAGATATTTTAATCTTAAATTTTGTAGTGCTCAGGAGGAAAGAACAACTGGAATAGGGGAAAGGAGAACAGGAAGAAGGGAAAAGATTATATGTATATAGGTATACATACATATATATATGTACATACATATATATATGTATGTATACCTATACCTATATACAAGATGGATAACTATACTACTAATCTCTGTAAGTTCATCAAAAACAATAGTTTGTGCTCTCATTGTTTGATTGATCATTTTTTCATGCTTAAATCTTGTAATCTGAACAACTACTTCTATGATAACAATATGCAATATATTAACTACTGTTAATTTCCTATTATTTTTTTAAATTCTGTGTCGTTTCTGTCCTTGTTTTGTTTTGTTTTTAAAATACAAAAAGATGTTATACAGGTGTAAATCTTTTTTCATTTTTAGCTTACTTTTTTCTCAAAATAATATTTATAGGTCTGATTGATAGCATCTTTTAATCAATTATATGTCTCAAACATCTTTATAATAATATGCCCTAAAATTCTCCAATTAGTCTTCCCAGAGAGAAAGAATCCACAGGTCCATTTATTCCTAGTTTCTGGTTCCACTTGGAAGGAAGAAAAGAGACGATAATATTTCACAGAGAAACATACAGATGGGCACATATTTTAGGATGTGCATTATAAGTGACTATATATTTCATCTTTGTGCGAATTAACAATCACTAGAATTTCAAATCATTTCCGTGCAGAACAGAACTGAGATAAAGCAACAAGGAGTTAGTATTTACACTTACTTTTACTACCAGGATTTCTAAACTTGCCATTTGCTTCAAAACACATAGTAACAGATTGTCACACTTTCATGGCATTCCGCTTCAAGATTCTGGCAAACTGTCTTGCATGCACAGCTGTCCCACCTGGGGGAAGGGGACTGAGAAATGACCTCTCTGTGGAGACCTCCTTTACTGACAATTCTGTATGCAAACTAAAATAATGAGAGAAAATGATGCAACATTGAGATTGAAACTCTAAGAAAATATATATTAGAAGGAAGTCAAAGGTGTCTAATTCAAATTTGACATTTTAGGGAAGAAATGGTAAAAACTAGAACTGTAACATTGAACACGTTTATTCACAGAAAATAGATCACATTTCCTCTAATAACACGCACATGAAAACAGATGTGATCATTTAAATTCTCTGCTTAGGGACAGGTACAAAATAATGCTTCAAAGATCAATTACCTGGCTGGAACCAGCTGCTCTAAATGATGTCATTTGGTAATACAGTTACATAGGCTGTAGGCAGTTATCTGCTGACCTTCACAACCCATATCACCTGGCCCTGAATTTCTCCAATTTTTCTTCCCAGGATAGGTAGTGTGTTCATGCAACATACTGATATTATGTCGATTGCCTACAACATGCCAAGTGCAAAATGTTGGGAATTTGAAATAATGAGAACATGGACCCTCCCCCAAAGAGCTTAAAGCATGGTGAGAACAAATGAGTAAGGCATTCACTGTGTAGAAAATCAAATCCAAATGAGCAAAGTGTTTGATAGAAGAGTGCACACGGTTCTCTATACTAGAAATCACATCTAACTGACCCACCACACAGTGTTAGCAAAGTTTTATCGGTTGGGTACTGATAATTAAACCAAGACAAGAAAGCCATTCCTGGTAAGATAGAGCAGGAGAGATTGGCACAATGAGACTGGTGCTCATAGAAAGCCACCTGTGTAAATAAATGGACCACAGACCAAGACATAGAAAATGAATGAACTGCTTGCTTCCCGTCTCAGATGCTTAACAGTCCCCTCAAAGCCACAGTTTAAACAACAGGCAACAAATATGCACATAGTGACTTAGATTTTACTCATCTCTGACTAATTTGCACAGACCATGGATTTGTCTGTGATATTTGTGCATGATTCAGAAGGGACCTTAGCATAAGATGGTTCAACGAAGAGAGCTGGGAACCAGTAGCTCAGAAAGGCACCAGATATTGAGTCGCAGCAATGTGAGATGGAGCTCGCTGCCAGGCTAGAACAGGGGGAGGTAGCAAAAGGCTCAAGATAGCAGGAATTCAGAGAGTTCACTCCCCAATGGGTGAGCAGATCAACATAAAAATGATACAGTCCTGCAATGGAACACAGCTGAACTCAGAGCACAGCAGCAATCACCAAAACAAACATCAACAGTTAATTATAAAATAAAGACAAAATCAGGGCAGGGACTCTTCCAGTGATGTTATCTCCCTTCACTTCTGATTCAAATGCCTTAGCAAACATACAGAGGGAGAGAGAGAAAATCAGATTGTAAACCCCATTTGATGGCAATGAATAACAACATAAGTAATCTCAAACAAAAAGAAGATTAATTTTTATATCTGAGAAATGTCCAGCAAAACCAAATATGAAGACTCAAAGAATGAAGTCAAAATCAAATATGTTCATCATGTTTTTGAGCACCATCTGTATTTTTTTGCTACATTTTCCTCTTTTCTTCTCTCTCTCCAATTGTAGTTCAAGACAATAGCTCCCAGTCCCCTTTTTAATATGAAGAAAATATGGACAGAGTCCAAAGGATGGATGACAGACATCAAGTTGGGAAGCATACAGATCTAGGAAGGTAATCAGCAGACAAGGACACAACAAAAGGTGTGAAAGCAACAAAAAGGACAAAGAGTAAAGAGGGAAGAGACGATAGTGAATAATGATTTAACTATGTTTAGGGTTTTTTTTTTAAGTAAAAATGATAAGGGATCGCATAGGGGCGGGATACAGTAATCAACAAATCTCACCTCATCGTTTATCTAAGCCTAAAGTCAAAGAAATCACAGTGTCTTATGGGATCGATACAGATTCTAAGGACTAAAGATAAGGAACTGGTATGTCTATTTAAACCTATGAAGTTGGCAAGGCATGATCCTAAACCTTAGTTCTTAAAATTTTCCGAAAGGAGGGAAGGTTACTTATTGCATTCTCTCTAGGAAAGGAAGCATTAGGCAGCTCTACCTCCCTTTCATCCGATCACTGTCACCTCTCTAGGCTGAAAGAGGGATCTCTTTCTCCTCCCTGGCTCATCTTACCTGACTCACATTGTACTTGAGCACGCACCTGAGCAGATATTGGGAATCAAATGTGTTTTCATTTTTGTTTTCTGCTGCTACCCATCTCTCCATCCCACTCCTATGTATTTCAGGGATTAAGATGCAATTTGATCTGATAGCTACTATTTATTTTAAACCTCCTACATGGCAAGGAATCACCTAAGTGTATTACATGTACTATCTCATTCAATTCTTAGCAATGCCCCCATAAAGCAGGTATAGCACATCACTTTTAAACAAAGAGGAATCAAGTAATTTGCCCAATATCATACTGCCAGTGCATGAAAGAGCCAAAACAGAATCCCCAGTAATCTGTCTCCAGAAATTGCTCCTAACTTCTGAGTTATATTGCCTGTCTCCGAAGCAATCTGTAGATGAATATGCAGCAGGAAGCATAAGGGAAAGTAAATCTAATCAGAATTCATCTGATAATAATTTGAAATTGAAACATTATGAAATTTTTGCAGCTTTTTTTTAAAGAGGATATAATCTATTTTCTGGGACATTTTATAATTGTCTCAGCCAAAAATAGACTAAACTGTATAAAATGTGACAAATTTGGCATGAGGCAAACACTATTTAGCCTTATTTTTTGTGTGCGGCAGATTTAAATCTACAAGATAATTGTAATCTCGAAGCTCGCACCTAACAGTACAAGTTTAGAACTAGTCCTAATGGTCTAGCCTGGAAGGGTATTCGGAGTCTAAGTCAATTTATTGCATATTTCAAAATAACTAAAGAAGAATCTGAAGATTCTCAGCACACAAGTGATAAATGCTTGAGGAGATAAAAATATTTATTACATTGATTTAATCATTACACATTGTATAAATGTAGCAAATTATCATTGGATAAGACTGAGCACTGTAGGAATTGATATTAAGTTTGCAAATACAGTACAATAGCAATTTCGCATCATTACCAATACAGCCGAACTGACTAACTTTACATCATAGAATTGTGTTTCAGAAATATTTCAGCCACAAGTTTCACTTTTGATGCTTTTGCGTGATCTCTTATTATCACTTCAGTAGCCAGAGCGAGCACATTTCCTCTGGGGCCACTCAGGGCAAACTAGCTTGAGAATCAAGGAGTGAATCAACAAATTAAGAGTGAAATAACCTTCTAATTATTTTCAAGCTCAAGAAATGAAATCTTTTAGAACATAATCAGCTAAGGAGAGGGAATATGCTGGATGAAAAATCAAAACTAATTCAATCATAATGAATTATTGGAAAAGAAAACAAGGACCCTCAGTTGGGGAAAATGATGGTGATAACTAAAATCAATCTGTTTCATTATTTGATGTATTCCATTATAAGTTAGATATATGTTACACTTACTTCTAAATAGAAGAATTGATCTTGCATGAATTTGAAGTATATTCCCATAAAAAACTATTATATTGAGCCTATTGTTAACCTCACACGTTAGAATATTCTTCCTTGAAATAGAGTGAAATAAAGATAGTGAAATTTTCCCTAGTAAAATACTCAGAGGTGTAAAACTTTTAATCTAAAATGTCATTACACTTTACTCTAAAACTATCAAATATATATCAAATATTAAACTACCAAATATATATGGAGTTTACTGAAATTGGAAATGGAGCGTCATCTGATCATCTCCCTCATCAGCCTCGACGGCATTTTCATTCCTGTTTTGCTCCCCAGCTAAAATAACTTTTTCTGTTTCTTAAATATACTACATTCCTTTCTACTGTGGATCTTTTCCCCTTCCTAAAAAATTTTCCCTTTATTCTATCCTCTTTATTTCCTATAATCCCTTCAGTGTCATGTTATCTTAAGTGTCACTTTCTTTGTTAAGGAAGCAAGCTGTATTCCTCGATGATATTTAACCCTCTCAATGCCCTTTTGCCTTCTCCTACAAAATACATATGTGTAAGTTTTAAAACAATTGTTAATGGTTTAGCATCTATCCTAAGAAATCACTTTTTTTTTTTTTAATGAGGCAAAGTCTCACCGTGTAGCCCAGGCTGGCCTTAAACTCGCTTATGTAGCCTAGGTTGTCCTCAAACTTATGACAATCCTCCTGCCTCAGCCTCCCAAGTGTTGGAATTACAGGTATGTGCCACCATGCCCTGTGCTTAAGTTA
Source organism: Dasyprocta punctata (assembly GCA_004363535.1). NCBI lineage: Eukaryota > Metazoa > Chordata > Mammalia > Rodentia > Dasyproctidae > Dasyprocta > Dasyprocta punctata. The sequence continues at coordinate 17,971 of RJWM01015867.1, read as the reverse complement.
AGTGTGAGCCGTGAAACCTAACTAAATTACAGTGCTGGACAGTTTAATTGAAATGTTTCACTTAAACATACAATGCCCTATAAAATAAAATCCAATATTTCAAATTCTTTAATCTTTTTGATGTACTCCTAGATTTAATCTGCCAAAAAGTCTACTCCCAAATTCCCACAACTAGTCAAGTGTCCAGGTTTTCAGGCCTCTGCTAAACCTCACCAAACCACTGTCGCAGGTTTTTCTGGTCTTGTCTCTCAAAGGACAGGAAGAGCATACTACTAGATAATTCACCTGATTGCCCTCTGGGGCGGAAGCTATATCATCCTGCTTCAGACAGCATTTCCTCCTTTCTCCTCAAAATCATCTCACTTAAATCAGAATATTTCATTTTTATTAGAGCAAGTTTTGCCACTGAAACCCCAAACTAATGAACATTCCAGTCCATCTATAAAACAGCCCTGCATGGTGATAAAGATCTCACAATGTAGCAGGGAAAAATACCTTCCCCAAAACGGAGAAAGTAAGAATATTTTAGACTAAGTACACTGTTCTAAAGTTATTTGGTTCCTGAGTGGCAACTATTTAAGGAAAGAAATCCTGAACAGAAGTCAGTCCTCAAATTCTTATTCTGGTTGTACAGTTAGCTATAAAATCTAAAAGAAGTCATTTAAATTCCCTGTGCCTCTTCTCTTCTCAAAAGTAAAAAGAATGAGCTAAATTATTATTTAGGGCCTTTTGAGGTGTGTGACTCTATCTTAATTCTCAAAACTAAAATACAGACAATTTGTGTATTCATTTTAGCTAAGAAGGAGGTATCTCCAACAGCTGTTCTTCAGCAACCTGTTATAGCCGCATTATTATATTTAGTTTGTTTTTGGTAGCTTCATTTAACAACATAGCTTGTCAGAAGTACTTGCATATTTACATTGTAATGGCCCTTCAGAGCAATTACGATATCAATGAACTATTATGGTTTCAATGCCACCATAACATCTTATAGGCATAACTAGCACTAAAGATAAAAATTTTATGAGACATACTCAAGCTACAGCACAAAACAGCAGGGTTTTTTTTTTTTTCAAAAATGTAAGTAGCTAAGCCTTTAAAAAGCGTTTTGGTTTTAAGACACTAAGGGATACTGACATACACCAGATGGTGGTGGCAGTTTGAAAAAAAAATGATATCTACTTAAATTTGTTTATGGAAAAAAATTGTTTATGGAAAATCACAGTCTATGTGACTGCAACATGGATTAACCTATGAATCCTGCTTTGGGCCAAAACAATAAAGATCTAGTCCTCCCCTCAAAAAGTAATAATTGTGTTCAACACACAAATTGATGTTTTAGATCAATGTGTGTTTCTGAGACTTTCTGATATCTTAGAATATATAAGTGAAATATTCTTTCCGAAATTTCATGCTTCTGAAAAATAGTGTGTGTGCCTACCTTTGTGTGTGAGAGTGTGTGTGTGTGTGTGTGTGTGTTTTGGGTCTCCAGTGAAAGTTCTATCTCTATGACACGGTGATTGTTCTACAAAATCAAGGGACTGAAAAAAGGGAGAACCGCAGAGGTCTGACAAGGCAGGGGTACAGGAGAAGAGAATTTGTAGATACAGAAGGAGAAATCAAGAGCCATAGAGTTTTTAGGGAATTTAAAAAGAGGAGCTAGGAATTTAGCTTTTCATGTAAAATGATGGAGAGTGGGAAAATTCACTGGGCTTTATTATTAAAATACCACTCTGGTATGCATCAAAGACTCAAGTGAATATTTTAGTGCTTTTCAGAATGTTTGTCTGTTGTCCTGGTTTTATTCTTGTTGGCTAATATCTTGAGAATGGGCCTTAAAGCTGTTTAGATTGTTATGTTTATAATTTACATGATATAATTATATTTAGTAATAAAAAATCTACTAAAAGGCTTAGGGTACTACACTTCAAGTTTCTGGAAGATAATATTTTTCATCGCACTTCACTTTCATCCAGACTAGGTGTTTAGAAGACATTTGAAGAAAAGAATATACAGTAGATGAATGTATGGTTTCCATATGCACACACAGTACATGAGGCAACTAACCAAGTAACGCAAACTTGCCATATAGTTTCTCTAATTTGAAAAATCCGACATATAAATAAAGTGCAAAATAAAGCAAATAAACAAGCAAAACAAAAATTCCAAACTTTTTCTTCAAAAATTATCTCAAATTTAAGTGAAAGTTACTCCAGATTTGAATTATTATAGATACTTTTCTTAATCTTTATTTTCCTTTTTTGACTGATGTAAATGTTTCATTTCATTAAATAATTTCTTTGTGTACAAATTATTATTAAATAGAATTCATTTACAAATTATGGTCTTGGCTCTCAGCTAGGTCTAACTGCTGCTTCTTCAATAACTTGCAAACAGAATGAGCTTAGTTGAAATGATAAAGTAGGTCCATAGCAAAGTAAGAATCAAAAACTCACCTAGGTTATAACCTTTCTTGGTTTTCACTTGGGTCACAGTAACTTTCTGCCAAAGCAAGCGATCATTATAATTTCAGAGATTACTGCATGATCTGAAATTATTCACTATGGCAACAATCTAATACTGATAGGCTTGAAAGATATAATTGTATAATTTTATCCCACCTTCAAACATATTCCCTCATGTAATCAACACACATTCATGACCAAAAGATAACACAAGCAAACTTTCCCTTTGATGTCCATCTTGAGCCAACATTTTCTTCTCCTGTTCACTCCTATTTCTTCTCCAGAGATTTAGTGCCCTGTCTATTGTTATCTGACTGCCTTTTAGTTCTAGGTCCCATCTACTCTCCAGTTTAGATGGTAATTTAATAGTAAACAAATAATGTATTGATAATTTAGTCAAGCTAGGGCTATGAAGTAAGAATAGCTTAACAATCAGAGATTGTTGCATAAATTTCCCAGAGAAATGTTTAAAAAAATCTGCCTTCAAACCTAGAGGAGAAGTACAGTCTAAAGAATGACTTGGACAAATTCTGCACAAGTAAATGAGTTTACTAGGGGTTACAGAGTGCTGGATGACTTGCAAGTAGCAGCAGTGTCAAAATCACCAACTCCTCTTTGCTAAGTTACTGATTTTATGGGGATCTAAAGTAAACAGCAAAAAGCAGAAGCAAAGACAAGTATTCTTGGGAAATATTACAAGCACTCTGTTCCTACCCCATGTTCCTAGGAACTGAGCCAATCAAGCACTGTCACTTACAGTGGTGGATGTCCCTGTACTGCGATCTGGTGCACAGCCTCAGCACCTGGTGAGGGGCCACCGGACCACTGCACAGTGACCCACTGAAAAATAAAGTTACCTTGATGAGGGTTCAGAAACTATTCTCCCTCTAGAGATTGCTTGTGTTTTAACTCAAAGTATTACTATATTGTGGAAATCAATATGTTTATAGCTAGGGTGCATTTTTATATCTTCATATTATATTATCTTTCATTTACCTGTCTAGGATATTCCTTCATAACCCACATATAACTCTGCTGTCCACAAAATCATAAGAAGCTACTTAGTCCCTTAAAATATCTAAAATATCTCAAAAGTAATTTTACTAAGTTCATTAAATATTATATGTCATAAACAGGAGCCAAGAATAATAGGAATAAGAGTGAAAAAGGGAAAATGGAATTTAGAGAAGGGGAGAAACAGGTGGGTAGGAACAGGAAAGGAATTAAAACAGAAACAACTTCTGTTATGTACATTCACCTACTCCACAAGATGAATGTGAATCTCATGCACTGCAAACATGTACTAATAAAGGAAAAAGAAACTCCCTGAGGAATAATTTTAGATTCAAGGACACACATAGCTGAAAGTGAAGGTGTGGGAAAAGATATTCTATATGAATGGTAACTGAATGAATGAGGAGTGGCTATGCGCATATAGATGTGAATTTCTAAGTCAAGAACTTTCTCTAGAAGCAAAAGTCATTAATAAAAGTCAATTCAATAGGTAGACATGGCAGTTGTAAATATTTTTTGTATCCAACATCCCCCTAAGTATATAAAGAAAATACTGGCTGATCTGAAAGAAGAAATGGACAGTAACATAATAATAGCAGACTTCAATATCCCACTTTCAATCACAGAGAGAACATCCTGACGAAAAATCAATAAAGAATAGACTTGAAGAACATTATAAACAAATAGATGTTAGAGACATATATTCAACTGTTCACTAACAGTAGAAGACATCATGTTATTCTCACACACAGAGAGAATATTCCCTTGAATACACCACAAAGCAAGTCTTAGCAAATTAAAAAAGATAAAAAATATTATCAGATATCTTTTTGAACCATAAGAGCATGAAACTGAAAATCAATAAAAGTAATAAAACGGAAAAATTCACAAATGCCTGCAAACAAACTAAAAATCAATAAAAGCAAGAAAATGGAAAAAATTTTAAAATGCATGGAAACTAGCACACTCTCAATAGATCAAATAGAAAATCAAAAGAGAATTTTTTAAATAGTTCAGGAAAAATTAAAACCAAAATACAAACCCTATGAGATACAGAAAAGTAGTAACAAGAGGGGAATTTCTACCAGTAAATAACTAATTAAAAAAAAGAGAAAGCACTCAAATAAAAATCTAACTTTATGCCTGAAGAAACAAGAAAAATTCACTGAATTTTTTCTATCTTGATCCAAAGTTAGGAGAAATAAATAGAAAATACCAGAGCAGAAACAAACCAAATAGTGAACAGAAAACTATAGAAAATTACAAAAGACTAAGAACTGATTTGGGGGGGAAGTGCATAAAATTGAGAAATCTCTAGTTACACTATGAAAAAGAAAGAGACTTTTAAAAATAAAATCAGAAATAAAAGAAGAAACATTACAACAGATGCCTCTGAAATAAAAAGGATTATAAAGGACTATTAGCAGCAATTATATGCCAACAAATTGGATGACCTGAAGAAACATAAATTTCTACAAGCATACAGCCTACTGCACCCCATAATCAGTAGGAAAAACTGGAGGCTTTTTCTCTAAGATCAGGCACAATTCAAAGATGCCTACTTCTATTCAGCATAGTACTGGATGTATAGCAAGAGCAATCAGACAAGAAAAAATAAATTTAAGGAATCCACATTGGAAAGGAAAAAATATAAATATCCCTGTTTTCAGATTACATGATTGTTACACAGAAAATCCTAAAGACTTTACAGACATAAAAGCTTCTTTGAATTAATAAATAATTCTGTTAAAGATCAAGGATGCAAAAATCAACACACAAAACCAGTTGCATTTTTTACACCAATAATAATCTTCCTAAAAAAGAAATTATGGAATACATTATTATGCCTATCCAAACAGCATGTTGCATACCTTAAATAGAAACAATAAAAATTATAATTCCCCTAAGATTTCCTTTATATTATTAACTTGCTTGCTTATCCCAACTTTTACAGAGACTCAAAAAATAAACTTCACTTGGATTCTGTATAAATATTCCAAAGGAGTTAAACTTGAAACAATCTTCTCAGTTGCTGGGCAGGTGGTGCACACCTGTAATCCCAAGAACTCTGGGAGGCTGAGGAAGGATGGATCGCAAGTTTGAGTCCTGCTTGGAGAATTAGGCAAGAACCTGTTTCAGAACATAACATACTAAGGATGTAGCTAAGAGTACAGACCTTGGGTTCAATCACCAGTAGAAGGAAGGAAGGAAGGAAGGAAGGAAGGAAGGAAGGAAGGAAGGAAGGAAGGGAGAAAGGAAGAGACGGAGAGAGGCAGAGACAGAGTCAGAAAGAAAATGTTTTACTAGAACTGCCAAATTTGACTACCATATTAACAAGAGTTCAAATACATTTATTTCTGCATTCAAACTGAACTATAGCTACTCAGAACCAGCTACCTAGAAGAGCAGACTAAGTGATAACCCAGTTCCTCCAGGGGTTACAGAGTCTGAGCAAGGAGGTCGAACTTGCTAAAGTTTTATTTTCTTTTCTCCTTGGCTCCCCTTACAAGTTGCCAGGTTGAGGGGAGGAAAATTGTTCTGTTGGTTCCAAGATGATTGCCAAATTATTTGAGTTGCCCTGGCAATTACTTAGCTTGGCATGTCCTTCATTCTTCATCTTGTACCATCCATTTTTGTGCTGTATTCTTCTGAAATCATAACCCTTTTAACTGGGATTGGGAATGAGAGATTTCTTGCCAGACAAGTAAACACAGATAAAAATTACATTCAGCTTGCAAATAAATTTTCTGTGTTAGGTGAAAATAGGTAGGCAATGCAATGAGAAAGCCAGGTTTTTGTCCTTCAGCAAGACTAAGTTTTAGCATAATGCTTTAGGACTATAACTCATTGGGGTAACTATTGAAAACTACAATGCCATTTGAGGAAGAGATGTCAGTCGTGTCATTATGTGCAAATTCGTTAAGTGTACGTAAGGATTCTGATTGAGTATTTTTGGCACTCAATCTGAAGTGACACAGGAGAGATAAGAAAGAGACAAAGTACGAAGAGGCCTTTAATGAGGGGACACAGGAGAGGCTGCAGAGAAATTCAGAGGCTCTGTCTCCAAAGAGTGGGGGGTTGCTTATATAGACTTGGTTAGCTGACAGTGATGGATCAATGTTACATGTTAGCATGTGAAGGGTGGGGATTGGGAAATCTTTGGCATGTGCAGGAAGGAAGGGCAGGTAGCCTGCCTTGGATCGAGAAGAAGTCTGATAAGGTGTCTTTTTGTGGCTTCTCTGCCATGTTGGGCCTCTGTCATAACAACTAGACAGAAGCTTGTGGGGAAAAACCTATCAGATTCAATCTTGCTACCATTTGAACTGGCCCAGTAGCATCAATCAACATCTTTATTTTTACAATTTCTGTCATCTATTTTTGATAAATAAATGATAGATGATACATAGATAGATAGATAGATAGATAGATAGATAGATAGATAGATAGAGGTAAAGATAGATAGATAGATAGATAGATATCCACCACCTCCAAATACTCCATCTATGAGTGCATGAGGGTTTGTGCAAGACAGATGAATCCTAATGCCATTTTTAAGACTATTCAAATATTCATTTCCATAACAATATTCAGAAGTAAAAACATCAAACATGTTGTAGTACTAAATTAGATTTACAATGCCAAATGAATGCACAATACCTCTTGCTAAGAATATTTGCTACCCTAGTAAATATCTTTAAGAGGATAAGTGAATCAGTAACGGCCCTCATCTAGGAAGAAAAAAAAACCAGAGAGATTTAATTTAAGGAAATAATTCAAAACCAAAACATCTACTTGAATCAACAAATTAAATAAATTTATTGTGAAATTAAATTATTGAAATTGCTAAAATTTTCAAAATATGGTTCTCCCTTTTTAAATGGAGTGTTAGAATACCTCAATATCACTGGGAAAAAATCACCTAGTTTCTAGACTGTATGATAAATTCCATAGTGCCTGGTTTCTCACATGACAGTATGATAAGAGAAGCTTTAAAGTAACGGCTAAATTTTTAACATTTAAATTTATGTATGGCTCTACAAAGGGTTGTAGATCACTTTTAAAACATCGTAACTATCATGACCTCAAATCCAGTCATATTTTTATCAGCACCACAGTCCTTCCTGTGATTCCCTTGATGAATGACCCAGTTCAATTAACATGTCACTCAACCTTTATCGCATTTCCACTGTGAACATATAGATGAACACAATATATGCATATAGAATTTTTTGAAATTTGAGTAAAATAGAAAAGTCTACATTCAAAAACAGGATGCACTATACTATGTGTCTTGGTTACTTCCTCATTGCTGGGACCAAATACCCAATACCCACCAGTTAAAGGAGAAAAGGCTTAGTTTAGTTCACAGTTTGCTGAGTTTTCAGCCCATATTCAGCCAGCTCCAAGGCAGGGTGGCATGGTAGAGGGGACTGTCAGAGAAAAATCAGTCCAAGGAAGGGCAGATAGAAAGCAGCAGCAGCAGTGAGTCTTCCTTTCCTTTTTTCCTGTTCAGGCTCCAAACCTATTGTTTGGTGCCAACCATACCCAGGATGAAGTTTCCACAACCTATACCCAGTATAATGTTAAATCAATCAGTGTACTAACCCAATTATCATGCACCCTTAATCAATATTCTTACGCTTTACATCCAGCCACCTCCAAACACCCCATCTATGAGTGCATGAGATTGCAGGGGCAGGGGGAGAGTCAAACACTTCAGTGTTTGACTATCTATATTGTCACCCAGTTGTTCATCTAAAATTCCAAAGTGCTTGACAATTAGTGCTTGATTAGGGCTGGGGATATAGCCCAGTGACACAGTGCCTACCTGGCAAGCATGAGGTGGTGAGTTCAATTCCCAGGACCAAAAAAAAAAGGAAAAGAAAGAGAAAAAGAAAAAGAAAAAGAAAGAAAGGGAGTGTATTTCTCCCTGTTGTACCATTTTCATTAAATACTTCTTCAGCTGCTTTCCTATTTAGGTAAATCATATTTCATATCAGCTTTTCAGAATCAATGTTTTGATTCATCAATAAATTTTATAAATAAAATAACTACTTCGACATTCTTCAAAAGAAAGGCTTCTGAGCATAATGACTTTTCATTTTGAACAGCCAATATTCACAGATTCAGAGCTGTTCCCTTTTAAAAATTAAATAGAGATTGTCTTCAATTCCAGTTGCAAACTGCTGAGGAATTTAACTCTGTTTCATTAATATTCCTTCTTAACAGAAATTCTAATTTATAGCAGAGGGCCAAGCAAAGGTCAGCAATTATGATGGCAAAGTAGCTGAGACTATTAATGGCAGGCAATATTGCAGCTGCCTTAATGCCCAGTGACAGGAGTTCATGTCAAGCTATTAAAAAGATATAAAAGCACACAGCCTGCTGCAAGCTATTCTCCAAAATCATCTGCTTGAACATGCTATTATCGCACAGTGACAGAACTTATGATAAGATATTCACAGCCCTGAAAAAATGACAAAAATACCTCTGGAAAATAAATAAATAAATAAATTTATTTTATTTTAAAGAGGAAAAAAAACACAGAAAAGAAATACAAAAAACCAAAGGCATACAAACAAACAAACTACAAGAACAACAAAAAACCCAAAACAATAACAATATAGACTTTCAAAACAAGATGGTAGAAATTTAACAATGGTTGTAATATTGCATGTTATTATCATCAAAAGAGTTGCTTGGATTACCAGATACAGACATGCAAAATTGATCTAATGGTATGAGTATTAACTGTTCTTTTCCAAGATCTAATATAATTAGTAGTATAATCATCTTAGCTATTTTATGTATATATAAATAAATTTATGTTTTTTTCCTTTTCCCCTCTTTCTTTTCTCTTTTCCCCTATCCCAGCTATTTTTCTCCTTTGAGCAGTTTCCTACCCTTTCACAATATCTATGGAAGAGTTTAGATCTTATTTACTCTTTCAATTTCTTACATTAGGGAGCCAATACAGTATTTACACATGTGAGTCTGATTTATTTCACTTACGAATCACTCTAGCATCCATTTACCTATAAAAACCTCAATGTGATCCTTCTTTATAGCTGAGTAGTACTCCATTGTATAAAAATACCATATCATTTTTATCCATTCCTCGGTCCATGGGCATTTGGGTTGGTTCCAAGATTTGGCTATTGGGACTGGGGATATAGCTCAGTGGAACAGTGCCTGCCTGGCAAGCACAAGGTCATAAGTTCGATACCTGGCACCAAAAAAAGAGAGAAAAAGATTTGGCTATTACACATCATGGTGCTATAAACACCAGTGCACATATATTGCTGAAGCATGATGTTTTCATTTCTTCTGAGAAAATACCAAGAAGGTGAATAGCTACATTGAATGGGACCTCTAATCCTAGCTTTTTGAGGAACGTCCACACTGATTTCCACAGTGGTAGCATCAGTCTACACTCCCACCAACAATGAAGAAGAGTTCTTTTTTCCCCACAGCCACTTCAGCATTTGATATTGGTTATTTCTTGATCTTGGCCATTCTTTTTGGAATGAGATGAAATCTCAGCATTGTTTTAATTTGTATATCTCTAATTACCAGTGATGCTGAACATTTTTTAATATATTTATTTGCCACTTGTATTTCTTCATCTGAAAAGTACATGTTCATCTCAGATGTTCATTTTTGGATTGGGTCTTTGAATTCTGAGGGCCTGATTTCTTTCAATTCTTTTGTATGTTCCAGAGACTATCTGTCTTCCAGTGAACTTGTTTGGCCCCTTTGTGGAAGATAAAGTGGCTGAGTGTGTTTGTAGTTGTGGCTGTATCTTCTGATCTATTCCATTGATCTTCAGGTCTGTTTTTTGCTTTTTGTTTTTTGGGGTTTTTTGCCAGTACCATGCTAATTTTATCACAGTAGATTTGTAGTATAATTTCAAGTCAGGAATTGTGATGCCTCCTGCCTTGCCTTTGTTGCCCAGAATTGCTTTTATTATTCTAGTCTTCTGGTTCCATATGAATTTTAGGAATGATTTCTCTAGATCTGTGATGTATGCTAATGGTATTTTGAGTGGAATTCCATTAAACCTGTATAAGAATTTTGGGAGAATGGGTGTTTTCACAATCTTTGTTCTTCCTACCCATGAACTAGGAATGTCCATTTTCTGAAATCCTTTTCAATTTCTTTTTTCAGAGTAATGTAATTTTCACTCTCTGTATCTTTTACTTCCTTTGTTAAATTGATTCCTACATATTTCATTTTTTTGGGTGCTATTATGAAGGGTGTGGCTTCCCTTATTTCTCTCTCAATGAGTTTGTTGTTTGTGTATAGGAATTCTATTGATTTTCAAGTGTTGACACTGTATCCAGCTACATTACTGAATTCAATTATTACATCTAGAAGTTTTTTGGTGGAGTTTTTGGGGTCTTCTATGTAGAGTATCATGTCATCTTCAAATAATGATAATTTAACTTCTTCCTTTCCTGTCCTTATTCCTTTTATTTCTCTCTCTTGTCTAATTGCTCTGGCTAATGTTTCCAGAACTATATTGAATAGGAGCAGTGGTAGTGGACATCCTTGTCTTGTTCATGACTTTAGGTTGAAGGTTTTCAGTTTTTGTCCAATTAGTATGATGTTGGTTGTTGCTTTATTGTATATGGCTTTTATCAGATTGAGGTAGATACCATCTATTCCAATTTCCTGTAGGATTTTTGGACTTTTTCAAAAGTTTTTCTGCATCTATTGAGATGATCATGTCATTCTTGTCTCTGGCTCTATTGATATGTTGTATTATATTTATTGATTTGTGTATGTTGAACTACCAGTGCATTCCTGGGATGAATCCCACTTGGTCTTGGTGTATCATCTTCTTGATGACTTGCTGCATTCTCTTTGCCAGTATTGTATTGAGGATTTTTGCATCTATGTTCATTAGGGAGATTGGCCTGTAGTTCTCTTTTTTGGTTGGGTCTTTCTCTGGTTTTGGTATTAGGGTAACACTTGCTTCCAGAAATGAGTTAGGGAGGAATGCTTCCCTTTCAAATTCATTGAACAGTTTGAGGAGCATTGGTATTAAATCTTCTTTAAATTTTTTGTGGAATTCAGCAGCGAATCTATCAGGACCTGGGCAATTCTTTGTTGGTAAGGTTATAATCACATTTTCAACTTCATTAATTGAAATTGGGTTATTTGGCAGTTTTACATCTTCTTGATCCAGCTTTGGTAATTTCTGTTTCTAGGAATCTGTCCATTTCTTCTGGGTTATCAAACCTATGAAAGTAAAGGTTTTTGAAGTATTAAAGATCTTCTGTATTTCCACAGGGTCTGTAGTGATTTCATCATTTTCATTCCTCATTTCATGAATTTTAGTTTTTCCTTTCCTTTTTTGATAAGGTTGGCTAGGGGCTTATTAATTTTATTTATTCTTTCAAAGAACTAACTCTTTGATTCATTAATTCTTTGTATTATTTTCTTAGTCTCAATTGCATTAGTTTCTGCTCTGATCTTTATAATTTCCTCCTTACTTCAGGTTTTGGGTTTGACTTGCTCTTCTTTTTCTAGATGTTTGAGGTGTAGCATCAGGTTGTTTATTTGTGTTTGCTCTGTTTTCCTGATGTGAGACTTCTCCACAATAAATTTTCCTCTGAGGACTGCTTTCATTGTGTCTCACATGTTCCAGCAAGTTGTATTTACATTTTGATTTGCTTGTAGATAATGTTTAATTTCTTCTTTAATTTCCTTTGTGACCAATTGATTATTCAGGAGAGTATTATTTAGTTTCCATGTGTTTATGGAGTTTTTGTGATTTCTTTTGTCACTAATTTCCAATTTCATGACACCATCATCATATAATATGCATAGAATAATTTTAATTCCTTTGCATTTACTTAAGCATGTTCTATGGGCTAGTATATAATCTATTTTAGAAAATGTCCCATATGCAGCTGAGAAGAATGTGTATTCTGATGTTGGGTGGAACACTCTGTACACATCTACTAAGTCCATTTGTTCACAAGTTTGATTCATTTCTGTTATTTCTTTGCTGACTTTTTATCTAGTTGACCTGTCTTTTTGTGACAATGGAGTGTTAAGGTCACTTGTTATGATTGTATTATTGCTTATTTGACTTTTCATGTCTATTAATACTTGCCTTACATAGGTAGGTGCTCCCATATTTGATGGATATATATTTATGATTGTTATCGCTTCCTCTTGAAGTTTTCCCCTAACCAGTAGGTAGTGACCTTCTTCATCTCTTTTGATCACTCTTGGTTTGAAGTTCACAATGTCTGCAAACAGAATCACTACCCCTGATTTTTTCTGGGTGCCTGTTTCATAGAATATTGTTTTTCATCCTTTGGCTTTCAGTCTATAAATTTGCTTTTGAGTGAAATGTGTTTCTTCTATACAGCATATGGTTGGATTTTGTTTCTTAATCCACTCTGCCATTTATGTTAATGGTTATAACTGATATTTATTGGCTTATCTTTGTCACGTTATCTTTCTGTTGTTGGTTCCCTACTTTTAACCCTCAGTTTAATTGATTGTCCTGCTTGTTGGTTGCTTGTTCTATTATTGTTCTTGGAATTGTGCACATTTCTATCTCTTTCTAGGGTATCTTTCAGTACTCTCTGTGGGGTTAGTTGACTTGTCATGAAGTTCTTCAGTTGTCCTTTGTCATGGAAGTATCTTATTTCTCTATTGATTTTGAAAAATAGTTTTGCAGAGTACATCAATCTCAGTTGGAAGTTTTCTTCTTTCAGTACTTGAAATACTTCACTTCATGCTTTTCTTGACTTGATGATTTGTGTTGAGAAGTCTGCTGTGATTCTGATAGGCTTTCCTTCATAGGTGATCTGTTTCTTTTCTCTAGTTCTTTCAATATTCTATTCCTATGCTGAATTTCTGGGATCTTGATTATTATATGTCAAGGTGTAGATTTATTTTTGTTATGGCTAATTAGAGTCTGTATGCCTTACTTATGTGTATGTCAGTGTCTTTTCTCACGTTCGAGAAATTTTCTTCTATTATGTCTGCAAATAGTCTTTTTAAGTCATTTGTGTTGCCTGCTTTTTCTTTGACTCCTATCAGCAATATATTGTTGCATCATCTTGCAGCTGTTGAATTGTTATTTCCTGATTCCTTGTTATTTTTAAGAGCTGTTTCCCTTCATGATCACTAGTCATGATCATGTCTTTGAGGTCTGAGAGTCTATCCTCAATTTCATTCATGAAGTTTTTCCAGCTTTCAGTGAAATTTTTGATTTACTGAATATCTCCTTGAATTTGTTTCATGTATTCTGATTGTTTCCTGTATTGTCCATTCAAGGTTTCCATCACTTTCCTATGATCCTCTGTTTTTTTTTATCTATGTCTTCTTTGGATATACTTACCAATTCTTTCATTATGTTTATAATTTGTTTTTACCTGGGCAATTATTTCTGATCTGATTTCTTTTACAGCTTCCTGAAGCTGGTTTTTTTACTTCCCTTGCTGTTATTTCAGAGATTTCAGGTGTGTGATTTCCAAATTCATCTATTTCTATGTCTCTTGGACTTGATCTGGATGGGCTGGAAGTTTGAGATTGTGTTTTATTCTTTGGCTTTGGCATTTTCCTGTGTCCCTCCAAATCAGCTGGATACCAAGTCCGACTTGCTTCCTATTCTGGTGGGCTGTCCAGCAGCATGCCTCACTGAGAGTTGCTGCTGGTTCTGGGTCACTGGGCACAGACACCCAGTCCCCACAGGCCTCAGAGATGGTTCCCAGATGTGAATGCATCATTGGGTACAGACTATCAGTCCTTCCAGGATTCACCAAGTGTTCCCAGATGCCAGGAGTCTCTGGGCACAAGCTCCCAGTCCCTGCAGGGCTCAGAGATGGTTTCTGGGTGTCGGCAGGTCACTGGGCACAGCTTCCCAGTCCCCACAAGCCTCACTGAGGTTTCCTGGGTGTGAATAGCTCACTGGGTGCTGCTTCCCAGTCCCTGCGAGCCTCACCAAGGGTTCCTAGGTGTGAATGGGCCACTTTGTGCAGCTTCACAGTCCTTACAGGACTCACTAAGGGTTCCTAGATGGCTGTGGGTCACCGGGTGCAGACTCGTGGACCCCTGGGCTGAGAGATGGTGTCCAAGTGTGGGTGAAATAAATAGAAAATTTTAAACTTCAAATTGTTCTGCAGTTTACTCAGAATGGACTTTTCTGAAGCAAAGAGGATATTATTTAAGCATAAAATCAAGGTAAGAAGATGATTAGATGACTAAGATATGTAACAGTTAGATAGAAATATGGTATCCATGTCCACACAGACAGTCTTTAAGAAAAACCTTTCCAATAATAGTCAAATGCAAATTTGACACTATTAACTATGGTTAGTACTAGAGATATGTTCAGCATACAGAAAGCTGCCAAATTTCTTGGTTTGAAAATACCAAAGGAGATTAACATCATCCTTTTGTACATCAGTTTCATCTGCTTATGAAAACATGTTGTACTTTCCCAAAGTAAAAGTTTAAGCAACAAATGTGCATATAACACACTGATATAACATTCTTCCCAGATATCTTAAGCCACTTGTGCAAACCATGTACTCAAACATATTTCACAAAGTGTCCAAGCATGAGAAGCAACAGTAAATGAAAGTAACTAAAAATGAAAAAAAAAAAAAGATGTGTGCCTGTTCATTTCTTTAATCAGGAATAAAGAGTGACTACTTCCTGAAAGATGGTCGATCATTTTATTTATTTATAACTAAATTAACTCACAAAGACGTTTGTGTCTTTGGGATAGAAGGAAAAAGAGGGAGAATATGAAAAGAAGAGAAAGAGGAAAAAAGGGTAAGGAGGAAGAGAAGAAGAAAAACAGAAGAAGGAGGAGTGGAGAGAAGAAGAGGCAGGAGGAGGAGGAGAAGTCAAAGGAGGAGAGGAGGAAAAAGGGCAAGAGGGAGGAAGAAAGGAGAGGAGGAAAAAGACAAAGAAATAAAGAAAAGGAAGTGTAATTCAACTAAGTATTTGTATCCATAATATAAAGAATTCTCACAACACGTAAGTAAGAAAACAAACACCCCAATCTTTTAAAGGGTTAAAAGGATTGAACAGACACTGGAAAGGATACATGGAAGGGGCAAAGAAAGACCCTCCAACCAATAGATTCTCTCCCATAGCACCAATTTGAACAACTACCTTCACAGGAGTTAAGGAAAACAAGTGTGACACTTGAGTACCTGGTTTTAGTATAATAATGAAAAAGACATACTGAAGAAAATAGGAAAGAAAGAGTTGGGCACATGACTATTTAACTAACTCCAAGCAATGCAGTGCACAAAGGGCCACTTCCTTTTGGAGGAGAAAAAACAAGTAAGACAACACCATAGACTTGAAATGCTGCCTCACTACCAGGTGGAACCCCACAGCCCCAGCCAGAGGGACTTCACTTCTGGCTAGCATCACCTCTGACTGGATGCAGAAATCTCAGCTCTAGGCAAAATACGACATCAAACAGACTATAGCAGCATGGACCTTAGTCCTACAACTGTGTTTCCCTATTAACAGACTATGGGCAAGGATACGTCTGAGTGTTGCATCATTGGTAGCTGAGTCACCTTTTCCCTAAACTAAAGAAGCATGACATGGAGAGATTAAATGTTCACTTTAGGGACAAAGAAGACAAAAGTGGGCTCTAAGCAGTTTCATAGCAGCCTGGGGCTGATTTCCATGGTGAATCCCACAGCTAAAGAGGATCCTATAGTGCCCAACTACACCAGTGACTACAGAGGAGACATCTGGACCAGTCCCAGTCCCAGGCAGAAACTTCTGATGACAGACTATCCCCTTTGGTCACTCTTCCAGTCCATTCTAAACCACACTCCAATTGTGGATTTGAGACAAACTAGTATCTGAGGTATACTCTCATGTTGGAAGAGTGGCAATACATCAAATGTAGATGCAAAGCAATCCTAGACTTAAACAACCACTTAGTACTGAAACAGAAGAAGCTATCACAGATGGGAAAATGTACAGTCTGCTTAGAAATTCTAGAGGAACAGGCACAAACAAAAACTGATTATGAAGACTGAAATAAACTTATGATCCATCAATGTACAAATGGTGTCAAGTGTCCAAAAAAGTACCAGAAACTTTCAGGGAACCACGACATTACCTAATAAAACAAGACTCTAGAAACCAACTATCTGGCAACTAATAAATTGAAACTCTCAGAAACAGAATTCATAATCTGCTTTAAGGAAACACAAAGAGCTTCAAGATAACACAGAGATACAATTTATTTGTTCAAACATAAATTTAACAGACAGTTGAAGAAATATAGAAGATCAACAAACTTTGAAGAGATAGTTTGAAACTAAAAATGTGATAGAAGGCATCAATAGCAGAATATATCAAATAGAAGAAATAATTAGTGAGTCAAATACAGGCTACTGAAAAATACAATTAGTTGGGGAAAAAAAGAAAAAAGAATGAGAATGAGGTAAGCTTACAGGAATTTGAAACAGTATTCAAAGAGCAAGTATTTGGGTTATCAGGCTCAAGAGGGACTTGACAATTTCAAAGCAGTAGGAAGCTTATTCAAGGAAATAATAACAGGAAATACCCCACACATACAGGAAAACACAGGAATGTCCAGGTATAGAAAGGTCAAAAGTCACCAGTAAGATTAAACTCAGCCATCTACCCCAAGACATAGTATAATAAAATCTCAAGGTGAAAGAGGATTCTAAAGCAGAAAGTGAAGAGGAATGACCACACACAAACACACACACACACCCACAAAGGTGTTCCAATACGTCTGACAGCATACTTGTCAGCAAAAACGTGAGGGAGTATAATGAGATTTTCAAAGTGCTGAAGGAAAAAAACTGCCAGTCAAGAATACTGTCTGCAAAGATATCCTATAGAAAAGAGAAATTAAAAATCCCAGATAAAATGAAATAATTATATCCACCAGACCTGTCCTACAAGAAAAGATAAAGAGAGCTCTTTATATTTTTGTTGTTGTTGTTGTTGTTTTGGGGTTTTTTTTGTTTTGTTTTGTTTTGTTTTGTTTCTTCAATCAGATTTTATCAGTTTTTTGTTTTGTTTCGTTTTGTTTTTGTATGGGCAATCAAACTCACAACCTCACACCTGCCAGGCAGGCGCTTACACCCCTTGAGCTAAATCCCCAGCCCTACTTTGTGAGACAGGATCTCACTGTGCACTTCAGGCTGGCCTTGAACTCACTTTGTAGCCCGGGCTGGTCTCAAACTCACAACGATCCTCCTGCCTCAGCCCCCCGAGGGCTGAGATTAAAGGCATGTGCCACCACGCCTGGCATCAGTACATTTTAAATATACATAATGATCACATTCATCATAGAGAATTTGTATCTGTACCTGATATAACTTGATTCTTGGGGTTTTTTCCCATTCCCCTACCTTCCCTTCAACCCCTCCTCCCCTGCGCATAAGACAGCTCTTTAAAATGAAAGAAAGAAAGAAAGAAAGAAAGAAAGAAAGAAAGAAAGAAAGAAA
>RJWM01015866.1:0-46816 GCA_004363535.1 Dasyprocta punctata | reverse complement strand
TTTACCACTTAATTTTTTAAGTAGCTATAAGTATCTACCATGTGAATTCCAATTAAAGGGAGGTGATTAAATTATGGCTATATTTAATGCTTTTAGTTTAAAACATAGCATAAATTATACCAGGTTAAAATGTACTATCATATTTTCTGTCAACAACACGCTAATAATGGCTTTTATTTTTTATATTCAAATCTAAATATTCTCTAAATAGTCTCAAGACCATTGACTAGAACAGTTGTGGAGGATCATAAGAAAATATGCCTTTTCATCTTAAGCGTTCCTTTGCCTTGGCTCTCCAGATGCCAAGGAAGAGTGTTTAGGAATATTGTTGCAATTAGTAAGGAAGCATTGGAAAAAGGCTTGCCTTGTTCATACAGGTGAAAGAAAATGGATTATGGAGAAGTAGGAACTGGTGCTTCTGAACCAGTCCTTTAAGGTCATGTATTGAGGCTGCTATTTCCTGTAGTTACGGTCATGAGAGCAGACAGCCTTGTCGCACCTGTTGGACCCAAAGAATATTATTGGTTTAGTGAGAGTCATTGTTCTTACAATACTTAGAGTAAATGGGGCACTATATCAGGATTCTGGGTCATATTGCTTTTCTAAATATTTTATTTCCTGAAATTTTGTTTTTGAAAAAGAACTAGCTGTACCACTTCCCACCATAGAGTGCCCTATGTAGTCAGAAATGTCAGCAGTGAAATAAATCTCCTTGTAACATGGCAAGAGAAATTTGGTTTGCAAAGTTGTGAGGAAGAGGTGAAGAAATCAAGCTTTACAAAAGCATCTGGGTATTGACCAAAAGGAGTTGTGATTGAAGGCACATTTCAAGTATTTTTTTTCTTCCAGACCGTTAGTTCATTTCAGAGAGGGCATATTAGAAGAAATAAACTGTAATTTTACTTTGAGCCATGAGAACCATATCATGTGAAAAATTAGAGCATTTGGAAATAATGGTGCTTTGTGTGGACAGAGCCCTATTCGTTTAAGGAGCTTGGAACTTGGACTTCATGCTGACATAGTTGTAGTTTCCACAGTCTCATTTCCCATTCTGGTTGTTCTTAGCCCTTCTGGATACAGCATGTATTTATCAAGACTGTGGACCTCACATACACATCATACCAGCTGAAACTATTGTATTGAAATGTGAACTTTGGTTTGTACTGGTACAGAAGTGAGAGGTCCATTGTTTCTATCCTGAGTCACTGTGCTTTATTTAGGTAAAACCTATGCCAGTATAATCATTTTGCAGGCCCATTTGAAGAAAATTGAAATTGTGACTTTTCTGAGTTTAAAGTACACCTTAAGGATTCAGATTGATTTGATTTGGGTATCTTACCATTTACTAGTCTGTTTTCCTCATAATTTATTGACTAATCCACACAGAAAAGTTGGATACATCTAATGAAAATCAGTTATAATGTACCTAGGGAAACATCTTTTCTCCATATTTCTTGAGGCACTTTAGTGTCTTTGAATCATTTATCTCCTACAGAGAGGCTTGGTAAGTCCATGTAATCATATTGGCCAAAGACAAGCCAGATACTGTGTTCAAACAAGAAAGAAACACTGAAAATGAATCATTTAAAGCTCATTTTCTTTGACAATCAGCAAATCAGCATATAGCTTCTAACCTGGAGTTTATAATCAGGCCAGTCTGTGTTCACATTTTGTCTCTGTATTGGAGAGAATTCTGTGCTTCCATTTCTTCATCTCCAGGAAGACCAGGAGTAGTATTGTGTTACCATGATTGAGAGGATGGGGAGAATGTCTGTGAAGAGTTAATAGCATATTGCCTGCTGCACTGATAGTCTTCAACAAATGTCTGGGTCTGACCTCTTGAGAGGAAGGGAGGGAAGAAAAGAAAAGGTTTGCAGGGTGAGAGTTAGGACCTTATCTTGTTTCTGGTCACACTGGTAGACAATTTGGACTTCAGAACTGAGTCTCAAGATGACTGCTCCCACCTAATTGTTGAGAAATCATGTTCCACAAAGGGACCTGGAGGACAGTCTTATTATGTATCATGGATATTGATAGAAGACTTCCTGGAAATGGTGCAGAGTTCACAGTGGGTAGAGCCACTTACTAGTAGAAAGGCCTAAGCTTCTAGGTGTAAAAGTCAGAAAGGTGGGAGTAGCTCATGTAAAACTAGAGAAAAGAAAAAGGAGGGAAAAGTTCTCTGGAGGAAGAAGCAGTTGGAAAATTGGAGTCTATTACTAGACCAGATTATTTCCATCTGCTGAAAGAGCCCTTGTACATAGTGAACTACCATTTGAAAAATACAGACCTTGCCAACTGGTAAGAGAGAATTCTAAACCAGCCACTAACTGTTATGCAGTAAAATGTTGGGCCTTCTTGCACTAGTATACTTTTACACTATTTAATCCTTCAGTACACAGGATCTCCTGATTAACTACTCTCTACATGCAGAAAAAAAGGTAACTATGTACATTACAAATGCAGGAAACTTAAGTCCATAGAAGCTGGAGACCATCCCAAGAAGACTGGTGAAGAGTTTCCTTATCACAGTCTGTGGAATGGATGATGAAATGCATCAAAATCAGTCTCCTTGATATCCCTTTTTAATAAAAAAAAAATAGCGAACCACATTGATTTTATTAGGATTCTACCAGATATGTGTGTTGGGCAGAAAGGGCTACACACAGAAGGACCTCCACTCTCCTAGTGACTGTGTCACCTGGTGGCACTTCTTAACATACCTCTTCAAGGTATTCAGTAGTAGTCAAATCTTTATTTCTCTTTTTTAAAACAAAAATGAAAGGTTTTCTTCGCTTTTGTGTTTCTCACTTAAACCACTTATTTTAAAGAAAGTTAATTGTAATTTTTTTTTTAAGTGTCCTATTTCTGTCTTTCTCTAAAAATACATTTTTGAAGTTAGGCGCTCTCTTTTAAATGGTACCCCCCAAAAATTGTCATACTAATCCTAGTATTCAGTATGAATAGAGGGGACAAAGAAATGTTTTTGTTTAATACCTGGTAATAGCCTGAGTAAAAACCTGTGTGGCACTGACCTTAACTGCTCCTCATCACCATTCACATGTATATGCAGTGTGTTCTTCTTAGAGCTCCTAATCTGGCACTGCCTGTGGCTTTGGGTCCCCTGGGGTCAGGTGCAGATGTGTAGCACTGAGCTGGATTTAAACACATGGCTGCCCGCTGTGTCTTCCACTGTGTGGTTTGAGTTGAACAGAATAGATGAGTGATCACACATAGACTCATCCCTAGAAATCATTAATTACTTTATCTGTCATGGAGCAGACTGATTTCATCCTAACTTCTTGTGGGGAGCTAGAATGTTACTTTACCACTGATGGGTGAGGGGGTGTCTTTTGTTCTTTTCTTTTTTTTTTGTCTTATATACCAGAACTTTATTTGTGTCTCCTTGTGCCATACCCTGTTCCATTTTATTCTATTTCTCTGTGTCTCTCAAATATAAAATAAGGGTAACTACCAGTTATCAGTTTCTGCCCTAATAAAATTATCCCCCAACTCTGTGTATGTCATGAAATCAAAGACTTCATATTTTATCTTTCACTGCTCCTTCTCCTCTGCTGGGGCCTTGTGCTATTTTTCTTAAGCAAAGAATATTTATTCCCCTCTGTGTTTTGTCTCTTTACTCTCTTCTCCATGGGCCTTTTTTTCCTATTTTTTTGTAAATAAATTTTCATTGTCCCTGACTTGCTGTCATAAGCAGCTATCGTTTTCTTTCTTTTCCTTCCTCTGAAAGTGTAGGCTACACAGGTCTCTAATTCCTCAGCATCTACTCTCTCATTCCTACCCCTCACACTTGACTTTGCCTGCCAGGATCAGTAGGCATTGTCGGCCATTTCAACTTCTCCCTTCTGCAAGCACCCTTCTTGACTTGAGTGTCCCGAGTACCATAGCGCTAGCATAAGGCGAAAGTTTCCTTAGGTCTCTTACTATTCATAGGTGTTCTTCTTCCTTTCATCCCCTGTAAGTTCCTGCCTTCAGCTCTGTTTGGGTTATACTCATCTACATGGCAACTAGCTCTTCCACACTTCTGAATGTTTCAAATTTCTCTTTACAACCCTTGTACCAGTTAAACAGATACAGAAATGTGGATCCTTTCTTTGGCCTTCTCCCATGCTCTGCAACCAAACCCTGTTGGTCTCTGTTGCATCTATTACCTATCACTCTACTCCACCACGCTACAGATGTAATTGTTCTAATTGTGGTCTGTTATCTCTCAGCTAGTCTGCCAAAACCCTAATTGTTATCCCTGCCTCAGGGCTCTTTCTAATAAGCCCATTTTCCTCTGCTACCCTGGCAGCTTCCTGAGGCATAGGTACTAGTTAGGCTACTCCATAGTCCCAGGGTGATTTCAGGGGCACCTAGAGGGTGTGCAGTCCTAGTTTTCAGGATGGTGTACCTAACCTTCTATGCTTGGTCCAGCAGTCTGATCTTCAGCCGTACTTTCTCCTCTTTGCCATCTACAGTGAAGGGCTCTGCTCAGTTCCTTCATGCTGCTTTTGCTAACAGGTGTCCACTCAAGCTCTGGCATCCAGCAGCTCTAGCTTAGAATCCACCCCATTCTTCCTACCTGTGTAACCCCAAGCAAGTTTGATCATCTCTTTTACTGCTCTGTCTTAGTTTGTTCATTTATAAAATCAGGATAATATTACCTACCTTATGATATTATAAAGACTAAACCAACAAAATTTATACTCTTAGCACAGTTTGTGGTACCTAAACCCTCAATAAATTCTAGCAGATGATGAGGTAGCCCTCATAATTGTCATCCTTAGTAAAATTTCACTCGATGAACATGGTGTCAGATTTGTTACCCATATATGCATAACGTGCTCTTGTCACTTTGCTGTCATGTATGCTCTACCTGGACTACTTAAATCTTATGTCCACTTCAGTTGCCACCTTACATACTGTCGTTCTGTGTGATTTAGGGCTTCCCAGAATATTCCAGCCAAGGGAAACCTTGTCCTCCGTTGAACTGCCATACCAGTTTGTCTGGACCTTAGCTCTTATCATATGTGATAATTTTCCTTCCTCATGTGCCAGCGTCAGTATTTGTGAGTCATGTAGTTACTGAACTCCATGGAAGATCTTTTCCTCTTCTTACTCTTGGTATGCACCTAGGCCAACAGCTATATTGTCTGCTGAAGATCCCAGGATGAAGTACCACAGACAGGGTGACTTAAACAACAGAAACTTGTTTTATTGCTCTTATGGAGGGTGGAAGTCCAATATCAAACTTTTGACAGGGCTGGTTTCTTGAGGTCTCTCTCCTTGGCTTGCAGCCCTGTGGTTTCACTTGGTCTTCTCTGCACTCTTGTATGTCTGTGTTTCAATTCCTGTGTTTGTAAGAATAAGTGAGATTAGATTAAGGTCCACCCTAAAGACCTGCTTCCCGTTATGAAGACCTCATCTCCAAATACTTGTAGAATATATATTCCGAAGCCCTAGGAGTTAAGGTGTTTTACTTTGTATCTTTTTTTTAAATTTTAAACAAAAGAAAAACAAGAAATCAAAACATAACAATTTCACCCCAACCAACAAAACAGCAACAATCATCAGCATATTGGATATTCCCGAAAATCATGCAAGACAAAAAATACAGACATGAAACATTATTCAACTAATTATTAACACAATTGTTTTCAAATGAACATTTCACATTAGAAATAAAATCTGAAAGTGACCCTGAAAAAACTACATTTTACTCAAAATTCTTTTTCTCTGTCACAACTAATTTTTTATATACATAGATTTTGTGTCACATGGCATGATACTCTACCCAGAAGATCCCAAAAACTCCACACCTGTCTTTTTGTGACAACAATGTATTGAGGTTTCCCAATACAGTTGTATTAAGGCTTATTTGATTTTTCATGTCGATTAATAATTGTTTTATATAACTCGGTGGACTAGTATTTGTTGTATTATTATCTCTTCCTCTTAGATTGTTCCCTTACTAATGTATAATGACCTTCTTTGTCTCTCTTAGTCAGTCTTGGCTTAAAATTAACTTTATCTGCAAATAGAATAGCTACCTCTGCTTTTTTCTGGACTCCTGTTGCATGGAGTATTGTTTTCCATCCTTTAACTTTCAGTCTATGAGTATCATTTTGAATTAAATGTGTTTCTTGTATACAGCATATTGTTGGATCTTGCTTCTTGATCCATTCTGCCAGTCTATGTCTTTTGACTAATGAATTAAGACCGTTAACATTGATGGTTAAAACTGATACATACTGACTTATCCTTATCATGTTGTTTTCTTTTTTCCTGGTGGATTCCTTCTATTGGGGTGTGTGGAGCTGTAGTACTTATCATCCCTTTCTAAAATGTCCTTCAAAATATTTTGGAGTGCTGGTTTAGTGGTCATGGATTTCCTCAACTGTTCCTTATCATGGAAGTATTTTGTTTCTCCCTCTATTTTGAAAGATAGTTTTGTGGGATACATCAATCTGGGTTGAAAGTTGTTTTCTTTTAGAATTTGGAGTACTTCACTCCAAGCTATCCTTGACTTGAGAGTTTGTGCTGAGAAGTTCACTGTAATTCTGATGGGCTTTCTTTTATAGGTGATTTGTTTCTTTTCCCTAACAGCTTTTACAATTTTATTCTTGTGTTGAATTTCTGGAATCTTGACTATGATATGCCTAGAAGTAGATTTTTTTTTTATCGTTGCTAATTGGAGTTCTGTATGCCTCACTTATTTGTATGTCAAATTCGTTTTCTCTACCAGGAAAATTTTCTGACACAATGTCTGTAAGGATGTTTTTAATGTCATTTGTAGTATCTCCTGCTTGTTCACTGACTCCAATTAATCTTAAGTTATTTTTCTTTGTCTTGTCAAGCAACTGCTGGATTAATATCTCACGATCTCTTGCTAGTTTTGAAAAATCTTTCTTTTCCTGGTCACTAACCATGAGCCTGCCTTCAATATCTGAGATCCTGTCCTCACATTGGCTTAATCTGCTTTGAATACCTTCAGTGGAGTTTCTATTCTCCTGGATATCTACTTGGATCTGCTTTATGGAATCCTTTTGCTTCCTATGTTGTTCTTCCATAACTTGCTTAAGCGTGTTTATTTTTTTGTCTGTATCTGCTCTAACATCACTAAGCATGGTGTATATTTTGGTAATCTCTGTGGTTATTTGAGAGATTATTTCTGATTTCATTTTTTCCAAAGCCTCATTCAACTGCTTTGTTACCACTTCTAAGAAACCTTGTAGGGGGCTTTTGGATTTTCCAGCCTCATTGCCCACTGGGTTTGCTTTTGATGAACTGGGTGTCTGGGGTTGTGACCTGTTTAAGCGTCTTCTTATTTCTTTTCTGTTTTAGTTTAATTCCTAAAGTGATACCTGTTAGTTGCCTGCAGTGGGTTACTTTAATGGTGGTATTACAGACTTCCAGTTGATGAGCACTTCCCGGAGATATCTTCCAGGTATAACCGATTCCTGGGCTCCAAGTCTATTGGAAAATCCCACCACCTCAGTTTGTCAGAGATGAGAAACCACTGCTCACCTAGTCTAGTCCCTGATTCCTTGGCACCACGCCCCAGCCCTCTCTGCAACCCCCAGTCAATCCCAGTCCTGGACCAGCAAGGCCAACAGCTATCCAGTTCAATTGAGTCAGTTCTGGCTGCAGTAGCACCCACAGCAACAAATATAGCCAACAAAACAGTAAACTGATCCAACCCCTGATTTACAACCCCCAAACATAGAAACTGAATTTATAACCATACAACAGGATGCAAAGCAATCATATACAATACTTAGGTTCACAAAATGTCAGTTTTGTCCCCAAGGTTGAGGACAAAATGAATTTAAGAAAAAGCAGAAAAATGGGAAAAGGGAATAGAGACTGCAAGTAGGTTGGAGAATAAAGATGGGTCTACCAACTCAGGGAAACCACTGCAGAAGACTGAGGGAAAAGAAAGCCAAGAGAGACAGAAAAGAGAACAGAATAAGACCAGGCCCAAAAGGAGGGCAGAAACCACACTCACACGAAAAAAAAAAAAAAAAAAGTCCACTTCCGGGGTTCTCTCTGGATTCACTGGTAAACAGCCTGTGCAGACAGCAACCCAAATCATGGCACTGTATCTCTGCAAGCCAGCAACTGTTCACAGATAGAGTAGTAGACAACCTTAGCAGGCCTGCCCTGAGAGTAGCCTCCTCGGGCTCGCAGTCATCCAAGCAGTATCTGCAGGTCTGCACCCAGCCAGGAACCGCTACGGGAAGCCAGTAACAGTTCTAGCCCGAGGCATATCTGGCCTGACTCAGGAATGGCTTCCAGCAAATCACTGTCTCCTGTGGGAAGACCAAGCCCTCTGCACTCACCGCCAGCCAGCACAGTCCTCCACACCCGCCACTCTCCTCCACCAAGGAATGGTTCTGCAGAGGCCCTGGGGTCACCAGCTGCCACCAACACCACAACTGTGTGCTGCTGGGCTCTCAACAGCTCCCCTCACGCAGTGAGTCCGGCTCCGGGCGAAGGCTCCTCCAGCTACCACCTTCTTCTTAGTTGAATTTTTTTCTTTTCGCTCTCTCTGTGGGGTTCGATTCAGACTTCAGGCTCTTCCTGGGTCCACGGAACCCTTCTCCCTCCTTTTTGTCTTCCACAAGATGGTGTGTTCCCACGTCTAGACAGTGTCTCTCAGAGAAGCTGTTTTCCCTGCATCCTACTACTCCGCCATCTTTCCGGAAGTCGAGTTAAGGTGTTTTAGGGGGTAGTTAGAGTAAACTGATTTTTGGTGGGATACAATTCAGTCAATAAAAATTGCTTTAATCTTTCCATGCTTCATTTTACAATCATGTGAAGTCTGGAAAAGGCATCTCTTTCATGGACTGAAGATACATATGTACAAACTAACACCCTTGTGGCCAATAGTGGATATTTGATGATTATCAGTTAGCTCAACCCTTACTTCAAATTCCTAGAAAGCAGGAGTGATTTTGCACTCATCTTGTGTCCTTTTGGTCCCCGGGACAAACTTTGAACACAATTGCTTGTAAGTATTTGGTAAATAAGTATGTAAATGAAGAAGAGGTGAGTGTGTGTGTGTTTCTCAGATGTAATAAAGATTACAGCAAGAGCCATGTAGAGAAATCAGGGTCCCCACTGTCAATATGATATGCCACACTGGGTTTAGTATGGAAAATCTCCCCATCTTATTTGCTACAGACTCCAAAACATCATAGGGAAATGGTTTGTGACAAAATTGCACACACAGAAAGGCCAGTATCTTCACACAGCCGGAGATCTCAGGTGATGAAGGACACAAAGATATTGTACACAATAGGTGTTCCTGTTCGTTGTCTGCGGCTTCGACTGTCTTTGATCTCTGGAGAGGAGGAGCATGGCTGAGGTACTGTGAATGAATAATAGATCAGGAGTTGTAAGCTCAGCAGGCAGTGTGCTGCTCAGCGATCAAGCCTTGGAGATACCTGGACCACGCACCTGATGATAAGCATCTTCTCCTGGTGCCTTCGAGTCTCGCATTTCCTCCCAGCCTGACTCCAAAGGGCCTGTTTCACCTTTGACACCTTTCAATGGGCCACTTTGAGTCTGTAGTTCTTTCTTTCTCAGGCCACCAGAGACTGTGAATCCATCAGTGTTTTTTCCTGGTATCACTGCACCCTTTCTTTCTGATGTGTCCGTTTCCCGCAGCTCTGTGCAGTGGATTTGCCTCTTGCTTCAACCTGAGGCATAAGAACTCATTTGCCTGTAGTATAGAATTGGCGTCTTGGCGTCTGTCAGTTGGCTTGAAGTCAGGGAGTTGAGGATAAGTTTGTATTTCTATCATATATATTTTAACAACTTTTACGAGTGTCAGTAAAGATACAAGATGATAAGACAATTCTCTACTAAAAATTATGTCCTTTAATAATGGCATCAGTTGCTTAGGAGAGCTGAGGTAAAATACAAAAGTTACTCTCTGAAATATTGTGAAAGACCAGGATTACAAATCACAGTCTTTAGGAAACAGACTAAACTGATACTCAGAATGGATAGAGATCCTAGAGAGGGTATAGTGAAGAGATTTTTTTAACCCCTGCTGCACATAATGATTATGTGGGAAATTTTTTTTAAAAGACCAACACAGAAGTTCTTATTTAGTTGTCTGGGGCAGGGTACAGTAGTCACTGCCTTTTACAAGCTCTGCAAGTGGTCATGACATGCAACCTAGGAGGAGAACTGCCACCTTGGGAGAAAGAGAACCCAGCCTCTGGGGAACAGTTGCTCTATCACAAGCACTGTGTTGGCTCCTAGATGTTTGTCACCTCTGCTTTTTATGGTAAGTGTTAAGGCTTGTGTCCAGATGTCCCCCCAAAGCCTCGTGCAGTCATGGGTGAGGTTTTTTTTACAGGTCACTGAATCTAGAGTGTGTGATGCTGAGATTGATTCGTGGCGCAGTGCTAGGATCAAGGGCACTAGGATTAAGGTTGTGAGTGCTGCCCACCCTAAGTAGCCTGGATAAGATATAAGGGACAGAAACAGCTGTGGATGTCCCTTATTGCTTTGCTACTTTCTGCCTGCCATGAACTGTTTCTCCTTGCGATGTCTGTCTGCCATGCCACCCTGCCTTGGAGCCAGCCAGTTATGGACTGAAACCTCCACAAACTGTGAGCTAAATAAGCCTTTCCTCCCTTAACTTGTGGGTGTTGGATATTTTTTCTCAGCAACACAAGAAAAATAGCTAAGATACTGTAATCCTTGATACATTGTGTCAAGTTGAGAAGTTTAGGAATTTAAGCGACTCATCAGGGGGCCAGGGTCCTCACTTTATAAATATCCTCATCCTGTGCAAGAGGAGGGCACTGAGATGGTACGAACGCTACATGCATCCTAGGTGGTGGTAGCCTGTTTATAGTATAGGGGAGAACAAGTGGTTTGCTGTCACCCTCCCTACCCCTTTGCTCTTCTTACTTTTGCTGTCTTCCAATGCCTTGAAGGGTTGTCCCTCACCACGCCACCCTACCTTGGCACCAGCTGATTATGAACTGAAGCCTTCACAAACTGTGAGCTAAATAACGCTTTCCTTCCTTAATTTTGGATGTTGGGTATTTGGTCTCAGCAATGAGACAGAAATAACCAAGACAGATACGTAAGTGAGATACTTTGACAGACAGAGGAACTGAGGCTGGGTCTTCGTGTGGGATACTCAGCCACCCTGTTGCCCACTGTTGGCACTACAAGGATGAGGGCACACTCATTCCTCTCCTCTTCAAGATCAGTGTTCTCGGATCCTTTTCATTTTATCCCTGGTGGAGATAATCTTATCCTCTGGAGCTTTGAAAAATCAATTCTCAAGCTAATTCCATCCCAGTGAGCCTTTCTTAACATTTCTGTCTCCACGAAGTAGTTTTCTTATATTAAGTATTCGTTCATCTTTGTAAGTCTCTGGATACTGGTTTCATTTTCATATACAGAGATTTCTGGTCCAGAAGCACAAAGAGAATCCTCACTGTACACTTAGCATGTTTGCCAGGCTAAGTCTATTTCGCCTCCTCTTGCTGTCAGCCTTCAATTATTCCCTCTCGTCACACAGGAGATAGTAGCTGTAACCCCAGGCAGGAGTTTGTTCTTCCCTTGCACATTCTGGTGATGACAAGGTATGCGCAGAGCATCCCTGTTCAGAGTGGCGGGACAGGGAACAGGGTGTCTTCATGTGGGCCAGTAGGACACACCGGGTTTTAAGGGTTTCCTCTCACTCTCTGCTTCCTACTTCTTGAGGCCCTTTCTTTGGCCTTTTGATGAATCCAGCCCAGGTTGTTCCTGCCAGCGTTAGATGAAGGTGTTGGGCAACCCATGGGAGAAGCCTGTGGCTCACAAGCACAGGAGAAAACTACTACCATGTGACTACGGAGAGGGCGAAAACCCTTGTCTGTGTCTAAGAACAAATATATCTTGCCTAATCCATCAAGTTGATAAAAATGGCAAAGCAATTTGATTAGTGACCAAACCTTTTTCTTTAATATTTTTGTTAACATTGTTAAATATATTGCATCAGTTATACACGCTTATTTTTCTTTACAGAAGTAACTCGTGATCTACATAGAACAAATTAAAATTATAACCAAAATAAACTATTTGTAAACTTTCCACCTCCCAACCACCACACTGGTGTATGTCTTATATGGTGGTAGGTATGTTGGGGCAAGAATGTATATATGTTTTAAACATGGAAGGGTTCTACTTAATATGTGGAGAACATTTTCTACAATATTTTCCCTGGCTGCATAGTGTCTCAAGCATGGATATACTCAAGTGCATTTAATTCATCCCTTACTACTGAATATTCATGTTGTTTCTAATGCTTAGCTCCTACTGTCATAAACTATACTTCAGAGACCATCCTTGTAGCAAGTTTTAATTAATGCCGACCACTTTGTGAAGTTACATACTTTAGGAACTGGGAATAGAGGATCTTCTAAGAGGTAGTTTTATATGTTTATAACATACGAGGGGAAGGGGGTGGAAAGCAGCAGGGATCACCAGGCTTGTGTAAAGGCAACGTGGCATGGAATTTACTGTGCCTGGGTGTGGGCAGCCGGAGAGAGATAAGGCCATCTGCAGGGAACAAAGAGAAATGTATCGTTTCTATAGTGATGGAAAGAAGGCAGGGGACATTAGGTGAGAAGATTTTAATAAGCATCTGTGGTCAAAGTTCTCTGGCAGTCTTGCACTTCAGTGGGCAAAGTCTTTCAAGTGTCTGATGTAAACTTTTGGGTGTTTCCAGATGTCCCCAGGACCTGCAAAATTTCTTGTCCTATCTTATCTCCTTCACAGAATCCTGTGCTGGCTGATGAGATCCCTGCTGAAAGTAGTGCTACTGCTGGCAGGCAGGTTGGGTGCTAGGAGAGTCCGGTCCAACTTGAGTCTCACAGTGCTGACCCATAGTTTACCTGTTACCATGATGGCACCTCCTAAGCTGTGAACTATAAGCACCATTGTCTGTGTTTTTGTTTTAGGAAATCACTACATAATAAATGGAATGATGAATTGTGCTGCATATTAATCTGCATTTGGATCATACAAAAATTTAGTGTGTTTATGACAAGGAATAACAGGTTGAAGTACACTAAAAAAAATATGTAATTGCTTGTGATAAATACCGGCTTAGCTTCAAAATAGCTAGCTTAAAATTTCCTGTGTAGTGCACTTTAAAGATTTCACTGATGATGTTGAAGATTTGGCACACAGCCATTGCTGGAATGAAATAACACATAACGTTCAAAGTTTGGGCCATAATTGATTTAATATGTATTTTTACTTTTTTGACATGTCATTTATCTTATATGAGAAAAATAATTCTATAGGCAGGTGATACATAAGTAAAATTATAAAAATAATTTAATGATACTTCACAATCAACCCAATTGTTTTAAGTTTTTTTTTTCCATCTAAGTTTATATGTTCTCTGCAATTCGTGAATCCTTGCAAGAAGCCTGAAATCCATTATTCAAGAATGTTTGTCCTCCTTGCCCCCCCCCCCCACTTCTGGGAGACAGATCTGTGTCTGTTTGCTTTGTTTCTTAGTTTGATACTAGTTGCTTTGTATTTTAGTACTACCTTCATGTCCTTGGCTTTTGAGCCCTGGGGGGCAGTTGGTTTTGCTTTAAGAAATCTTTGCCATTTTAGCATGAGGACTCTAGTGAGACCAACAGAAGTCTTCCTCTGGCCTTTGGCTTCTTTCTGCCTGGACATGAGAGAGGTCGGGTCTCTTTACATGAGGCTTCCTAGACAGTGACTGTGTTTTGATTCAAACTTGCAAGCACCAACTGTTTTAATTGGTGGTACCTGGACTATAGCCTCTTGAGAATAGAATATTCTAAACTGTGTTGAGAATTGCTCGTGTTCTCCTGACCATTTCCCAGCTCTGATCCTAAACCTTTTCTTTTTCTCTTTAGGCTGGAGGCTCACAGGTGATTTTCACAAATCCCTTAGAAATCGTCAAGATTCGTTTGCAGGTGGCTGGAGAGATCACTACCGGTCCCCGGGTCAGTGCTCTGTCCGTTGTACGAGACCTGGGGTTCTTTGGCATCTATAAGGTAACTCTGCTTTCAACCATTTATTTGCTTACTTTCTCATCTCATAAATTAGCAACTGTTCTTCCTATACAGTGATTTCTTCCCATGTCTACACCTAGGGAAGATATCCTGGTGAAACTCTTAGGACACCTTCATGCGAATTAGGAGGCAACTCCTATGCCATCTACTGAAGAGGTGCCCCTAAAGATACACAAGCCCAGGATGACCATGGTGTGAATGGCACCACCTAGTATTGTTCCAGATAACTTTCAGCAACAACATTGGCTGGAGCTTTCTTTAGCTTGGTTACTGATGCAGAAATGTAATTCTCAGTGCCATCCTGCATGAGGGATAGAGTCAAGGGTCCCTGGCACCATGTTTCAGGAGATTAGCTGAGCTCAGTTCAAAGAGAAGCACATACCAGCTGAAGAACTCACAGTATCGTCTGACCCTGTACCTTGTGGCCTTGTCCATGTTTTGTCTTTCTCTCCCTCATCTGAATTATTAGAAATCTTAACTCTTTCTCATTTGGAAATGGTTTTTGAAAGTGATTACAGAATGAAACTTGTAGTGTTCTTGAAAGCTGTTTGTCATACTTATCTCCTACAAAGTTCTAATGAAATATACTAAAATCATCTTCAGGTGTATGTCCAGCCATAAAGCATTATCAAACAAAAGGTTTTAAAGATTCTTTGAAAATGTTTTATACTCACGTGAATAGGCAGACCTTTAAGAACATAGGGGGAAAGTCCAATGTCTTAAAAAGTTTTATTTACTTATAATTTATTTACACAGAAATATATACAGTTACTTATAATCAATAGCACTTTGTTTCTGCACAACTCAGGATGGTTTCATTGCAAGAGAATCAAATGTTTTATTCCTGTTATTCATATGAGTTTTAAACCAGGGTTTGATCAGTATCCACTTTTTGGATCATGTGTGAACATGATTTTGCAGAGGACACTGTCTTCCTTTTCAACCCCACACTGTGCCAGATGAAGCAGTTTCAATCATGTACAGCCTTGTTCCTGAAAGTTTTATTCCATGCACACATAGCATTGAGACTGTTGATTACTCTTTTCTTATTCCCAATTCATCTTGAGTGGTTATAACTGACCCTCATAATGTATAACTTGCTATACTGCTAAAGAGAACCTTTAAATGACTGGTCTTGACAGTCAACACAGGATTTAGTCTTTTTATTTTTTTTCCTAACCTGAGGTATACAGGTGACTTCAATAAATATCTAGAATTAGTAATAATGGAGGGTATTTCAAATCTAGCCCCGCCAATGGCTCTTTTCAAGGTCAGGTGATTGGAAGAGTACCCCATGATCTGAGCCTTTGTCAGGACCAAATGTGATCCTCTTAAGTAGGATTGATGTTAGCAGGGAAAACTTTTCCTTCTTTATTAACAAAAAGTTGCCTTATTTACTGAGATATATGAACTATTTAGGAATAAACGTGCTGAGTTTTTTAAATTAGTACATTAGATGCTCAGTCTCTGATTGTACAGTGAACACTGTCCTCCAGCTATTTTGTTTACCAATTTATTATACAGGTGTAAGAAATAAGTTATATTGTCACGAGGCGTAGCATAGATCAATTTGAAGAGAAGTCATCTTTTCTGAATTTTTAGGTTCTTGCAGTCTGAAACATGAGGTAGCGGCTTGTCATTTTGACAGGATGCCAAGCAGTCTTTCAACACACTATCTGGTAAAAAGCACTTGGGTCCTATGGCAATGACTGTTATTGAAATGTCTAGGTGGATAAAGTGGCAAAAACCTGTTTGCTGATACAGACACAGACTGTTAAACTACCTGCAGATGCCACAAGACTTGAGACTTAGTGCTTTTCATCTTCACGTTATTTTATGATTTTAATCCTCTTTAACACTCCTTGGAAGTAGTTAGTATCCTGATTTTGTAGTTGGGTAAGCAGAAGCTGCCAACCATGGTATCGGAGATGAAATGAAGGCTCAGATGTTGCTTGTTTCCACTTTTGTGCTAAAATTTCTTCCCGAAATGAGCAGGATTGCTCAAGTTTGAGCAAGAGCGCTCTACCATATAAAGTTAGTTTAATGACTAGTCTGGTGTTTAACCTAGTTCAGAGGCTTTCCATAGGGCTTGGCACTACTGTGCAACATGGCGTTTCTGGTATATTGATAACGACCCATTGAAGTCACTAGTGTTTTGAGCTGCATACTTGGTTTCATTGTAAGGAAGGGATTCAGCAGTCTCTACCTTCCGCTGGCCACCCTTAAGAGCTAAAGTGGTGGAACCTGTGAGTCTCCATTCCCAGACTACATCTGGGATGGATGTCTCTCAGGAGACTGACTCAAAGGACCACTTCAGGTACTTAGTCTTGCTTGTCCTGTGAACCTGGTCTCCAAGCCCACCCCACCTTAACCTACCCCAACCCACCTCACCCTCCAAAGATCTGAAATTATTCTAGCAGAGTTAGGGAGCATCACAATTTTAGCATTGCTGTGTAGTTTCATGTGTTTTTATTTCAGGATAATGCTTTTTAAAAATAAAGCATTTCTCTGTAGACTGCAAATTGACCATGAGTGACCTAAAATTTTTAAGCCTGGTATGTGTCCTCTGGTCCGTTTAAAAAAAAAAAAAAAAAAACTGTCCGGCTTTTAGTTGGGCAGGTAATCTTCCTTCTCCCCAGTTGCTTTTGTTTGGCACTGTTAACATTACAATACTGAACCAGGAGGGGTGAGCGGGTAGCTCTGTCTGTGTGTTTAGGCCTGCTGAGCTTAACTTTACTGAAGTTTGACTTAACCAAGCTTTCTGTTTTTTCCCTGAATTGACTTGCAAAAACATGACTATTCTGTGACTTTCTGGTAAATGGCAATTAAAATACTTTCTTTAGAAATACATTTGCAACTAAAAAATAAAGTGTATATGGTAAACATTTCACATTCCTGAAGTTAGAATAGCTTAGAGCAGATTTAGTGAACTATGTAAACAAAACTCTTCCTATGGTAACATTTAGAGAGAGAGAGTTGCAGTGCACAGGAGACACATGATTGAAGTAAAAGCAGAATAACTAACTGCCTGTGAAAGAGTTACTTGAATATAATGTAGTTAAGAAATCTACAGCATATAATAATTTTCCAAAGGATGTATGAGAATGGGCCTAGAGATGTAGTTCAGTGATAAAACATTTGCCTAGCATGCACAAGGCCCTGGATTTAATGCCCAGGAGCACAAAAAACATTTTTAATACATAAATTATATATGAGAAAATAATTCTCTTTCTCTAGGTAACTTTTAGTGTGAGAGCCCTTGGAGCATAAATTAAGTCAAATAAATTTTGTCATACAGAACAAAGTTGTGTATATCTAGTCTTGAACGTTACCTCTCCCATAGGAGCTATCAGTCAGCTTGTAAATTTTGTTATTTAATATTAAGTGGCAGCACAGCTAATAGCAGTCAAAAGATGCATCTTTGGGATGCAGCGGAAGAGTTCACGTTTCGTTTTGAAGACGAAGTCACTAAGCAGTGTCCGTCAAGCATTGTTGAATACAGTTTTCAGATTCTGTAATCACGAATTAAACACGTCACTTACTGGAAGCTTGCTTAGAAATATGAGCTCTGTCTGCTCCACTTTACCGAAGGCATTCATTTCATCCCACCGCATGTGACAGGGTAACTCAGGTAGATTTTTCACCCATATAGGTAAGTGCATGTCCACGTTCATGCATTGTGTTTGCACAAATGAACCACGGGAGCTATTTTCCATGTGTTGTGGAAACAAGCAATGATACATGAATGCATTCTTGTTTACTCTGCTAGTTAGCTCAGAGAGTTTTGATTTTTTTTAACTTTAAAAAATACAAGTTGATGTTTCAAATATCAAATAATTCAGAAAGATATATGAAAGAAAATAAAGTTATTTTTTCTTATCTCATCATTCTCTTCAAGGAATAAACACTGATTTAAGTTTTTATATAGCCTAGAAAAGAAATCTTTCTACTTATATCAGCTTTTATCTCTTCTTACATATACCAAGTTACACCATTATCAATATAGCATGTTTTTTTTTAATACAAATAGAGTATTTTAAATATGTTATGTCTCAAAGCTCGTCCCTTTTTTTGTTTGTTTGTTTTTGTTTTTGTTGTTGTGTTGTTTTTTGTTTTTGTGTTTTTGGTGCCAGTAATTGAACTCGTGACCCCACACTTGCCAGGTGGGCACTGTGCCGCTGAGCTATCTTCCCTCACTATTGAAAAGACCTGTATATAATCTTAAAGATTTTTTTTTTAATTTGTTTGTTTTGAGCTTTTTTGTAGTACTGAGACAAAACATTTTATAGCCATTTTGCTACTCATGAGTATTTGTTTTTTTCTAGAACTGCCTGGGCTGTTAGCAGGTGGCTGTGAACAACCAAGGTCCTGTTTGCACTTTGGTCGGTAGGAAAAGTAAGCCATCAGGAAAACAGATATGTGACCTTGTGCCATGCTAAGGACCTTGAAGAAATAGAAAACAAGGTAAAGGGGGATGGAGGAGGGCCAAAGCAGAACACGGTACATTGTGCTAGTTTGAGCAGGGAAGGCTTCTGGAATAAGATACATAATCAGAAACCAGAGGATGTGAGCATCTAACAGACACTACGGAAACCATTCCTGGATGAAAAACCTTCTGCCAGCTTTCTCTTGCTGTTAGAATAGGATAGCTGCTGGCCTGGCAGCCCTTCCTTGCCTCTTCACACTGTACTTTTTTATCACCGTCCTACTTGTTGGCTATCCTGGCTGCCTTTCCTTTCTTTGGGCACCCCAGGCTCATTCACTCTTGCTGGGAAGCTCTTTCTTTCTTTTTTTTTTTTTTTGGGCGGGGAGCTCTTTCAAAACTTTGTATCTCTGCTCAACAGACCCCTCTTAAGAAGCCAGTCAGGCCATTTGCTATCAAAGTCCCCATACCAGTTCCCTAGGAGCATCTATCACCATTTGATGACTTTCTTTGTATAACCGCGTCTCCCTTATCTTCTGTATACTTATTAGCAGAGGCCTGTTCGAGGCTGCATTTGTCACTGCTTCTGGTCACAAGTAGGCATCTGATAAATATCTGTTGAGCAAATGAATAAAAATGAAGTGTTTCTGTGTTATAAACAAAGATGTCTGAGCAGAGAAAGCAAGGCAATAGTGAATAGAGTTCAGAAAAGACCATGATATTGGCAAAGTGGAGTATGAAAAAAGTAATTGTATGAAAACTCCCTTTTGAGTTTCAGAGTTTCCAGTTTCTTTCACCCCTTCCAGTTTGCTTCACCCAGCGGGCTCTGCCCTTGGTTCTGGGGATACAAGCATAAATCAGTATGGTGCATCCTGCCCCATCTCATGGGGACAGCTAAGCAGTTGCCCAGATCCATAGTATATGTGTAGTGGAGAAGTCCTGCCTGGTAGGTGTATGCACCGGGCTTTGAGGGAGGTGGAAGTGGCTCAGGGCAGGAAAGCCAGGAATACTTTCCGAAGAGAGTGACCTCAAGTGAGAAATTGTATCTAATTCACCATAAAGAAGGCAGGGACAAATGATGTGATTGGAATCGTGTATTAGGAAATGCAGTTTGACATCAGTCTGGAGAATGCCAAGGGGCAAGGAGAGCAGGAATGGAGACAGATGGGGCAGCAAGGAGGACACAGGCTGGGCAATGCCATGGGGATGGCGAGGGGTGGTGCCTCTGAAGGATTTGAGGGGTTAGCCTCTCAAAGTCCTAGAAAGTAGAAAGTAGAAGCAGATTAAAAGACAACTCCAAGGTTTCTGGTTTAAGCACCTGGAAGAATGATGGTAACCATCTTTTAGAATTTCAGAGTATCTGAGAGACCTTTCAAAGACCTTCTATCTACTATTGTGTTTAGAACTGAGGAAGAGGGTTCTAAAACCTGGTAAGCTGTAACAGCTGGGTGATCTAGATGGGCAGAGGCAGGGCTGAGACAGACTTCCTGACCCCCTTTGCCATGTTTTCTTACCCTGAAAGTGTTGAAGGAAAAACTAGAGTCTTGTACAAGGGTGGGTCTGACAGACACTCAGCAAGAGTTATCTACATGTTTTAGCTCAGTGGTGTGAGCGCCTTCCTAGCAAGAGAGAGGTTGTAAGTTCAATCCCCGGTGCCAAAAAAGAAAAACAATAAAAAGAGTTATCTACGTAGATGAGGTTTCCATGCTGTGGGAAAGTAAGGATGGAACTGAGACCCTCAACGTTTAGGTGGCTGGAATTATGAGTGGGGAAAAGAGCAGCCGCCATGAGAGAGAGAGCTGGAAGGAATATCTTTGGGGAGGGGAGTGGAGGAATGGACGTGAGGGAGGAGGAGCTGTGTTACCAAATGCTGCAGAGACCAAGGAAGATGAGAGGGCAAGCAAAGGTCTTTGCACTTAAAAATGGAAGCCAGTGATTATCTTTAAGAAATGAATCTGAATGGCATGATAAAAGCAGAAACCTATAGGAAGAAATATAAACCACCCAACCTGAAAAGTTTACTGTCAAAGAAAGCAGCAACTGGAAGAAAAAAATAGAGTCAAAGGGCAATTAGGGGAGTAGAGGTAGGATATTACTGTTTAATTTTATTTGTTTTTTGTAGTGCTGGAGATTGTGCATATGAGGCAAGTACTATTACTACTGGGTCACATTCTCAGCCTGTTTTGATTTTATTGAGAGATTCATGCCTGTTTCTAGACAAAAAGGAAAAACAGTCACTGAAGACAAAAGGATTTGAATGTGTGTGTGAGAGAGACAGACAGACAGACAGACAGAGACAGAGTGAGTTCATGTTTATCGAAGCCTGCTTTGCTGGGCCCCATGCCTAAAGTTGTGTATCTTCTGTAGCATTTAATCTCTGCAGCCTGTGAGGCGTTTCTTTTAAGTTTTAAGTTGCAGCTGAAGAAAGGAAAACTTGCTAGGTTAGGTAATTTGTACAAGGTTCATAGCTTGTAAGTGGCAAGGCTGGATTTCAAGCTTAATCCCATCTCTGTTTGAAACTGGATGTACCATGTAAAGCTGCATTGAGCCAGATAGGAGAGAATATATGATGGTAATTTAAATTTCCAGGAAAATAGTAAATTTCCAGAAAATTTACTAAAATAATGCATGTAAAGCTCATAGAATAGTACTTGGCACATAGTACAGGTGATGTACTAGTTTTTTGTTTCTTTGGTGGTATTGGGGATTGAGTTCAGGGTTTCAACATGCTAGGCAAGTGCTGTACCACTTAGCTACGTACCCAGCTTTTGAGGCACCATCTAAGTAAGTTTCTCTGGTCCAGCCACAGACTTGCAGTACTTCTGCCTCTCCTTACTGAGTACTACTGAGTACCTGGCATTATAAGCATATATCACCATGCCCACCTCTTACTCATTTTGGATTGTAGAATGTCATCTGAGGGATCTTTACAAAAATGTTTAGTGCCTTCCACTCTGCGCCAGACCTGAGTAATTTCTGATTAACAACATCCTCTAGGCTAGGCATTCTGGTTTAGACTTAGAAATAGCAAACTAAGAGGAGATGCCTTAGCTGGGCATACTGGCACGCACTGTAATCCCAGCACATTGGGAGGCTGAGCTGGGGCGGGGGAAGAGGGGAGGGTGTCACAGTGACTTGCTAGAACCTGTATCAAAATAAAATGGGAGGAGGGGGAGAATGGTAGTGGGAAAGTCCTGAGTTCAATCCTCAGATCCATGAGAGAGAGAGACGATTTAAAAAATATAAGTAGTTCTCAAAGGAGTTGAGATCATCACAAAAATAGAGGAGAAAAGATTTTTAAAAATACTGGCAAACAATGTATGTTTTACTGTTCTTCTCTGCATTCACCAAATACTCATTACATACTAGTGCTCCATCAGGTGTTGGAGTGACAAAGATATGCAACACAGCACTACTTTCCAGATGCTTGATGTTGAAAGAATGTGAGCATACCAATCTAGTACCGTAGAATTCTTTAAAGTGTTTATTTTAGTAGAAAATGTTTAACAGAAAATTTAGATACAAAAGGATATCAAATAATAATATGTTACTTTCTCAACTTCAAGCTTCAGATAACTTCAGATAGCTTTCAAGAGGCAAACCCTTTTACAAGGTAATTTCTGTTCTGTGATTATTTGTTTTGTTATTATCTGTTTTTGGTTTTTTCTTATTTTTTACTAAGTGCCCACAGGATTAGTTTTAAGACAGAATTTTTCATTTTATCTAAACTTTTAAAGTATAATATGCTATCCTTCATGTTAACAAGTATAAAAATTGATACTGTTAATCCATTGTTCATAGCATTTTTTAAATAAACATATTTTCCAGAAGCAGTAGATATGTTTGGATTTCTACTAAGCCATTCTTAAACACTCTCCGGTTTCTAAATTTGACCAGTTTATGCACTTAAAGATGACCCATTTAAGAAATGTTAGCTCACTATAAAATTAAAGAGGCAGTTATGGCCCCACAAGGGGCATGATCAATTTAGAAAACTTACATGAACTTATTTAAAGGTAGTAAGTCATTTACTAAATAAAAGATTGACTCAACCTAATACATGTTGAATTCTACTGATTCAGTGTGAAACTACGCAGAAGTCATTTTCCAACTTCCAGTTAAAGGATGCATTATCTGTTTCTATCTGGTCCAATAGAACAGTGCTTTTCATTAGTTGCCATCTTCTTTTATGGAGAACCCTGCACTAGGTATAACTACAAGGTAGTTGATGCTAATCATTGTAATAAGTTTGGTCTGTTACTGGTATTTTATGGATGAAGAAATTGAGATAAGAGATTCTAAGAACCTAGCCTAACATCACATAGCAGTTAAGTGGTGGAGAGATGATCTGAGCCCAGGTCCATGATTGGCAAGCCTGGATTCTTACTCCTGCAGTATACTATTTTGGGTATGGAGTGGCAGAATTCAGATATATACACACAGTTAAGATGATACGTTTTTGTATGTATTTGTTTGAATGCAGTGTACTTCTCTAAGAGGTTCTCCTCTTTGAGGAGCGTACACAAGGGTGGCATATAAAGTGGTGAGTCATAGCTAGAATGCTGATTAGCCATAATCCTTGATGATGTAGAAAAATGGCCCTCACTGACTATACTGAAGAGGTTGGAGGAAAGAGCTTTCCAACACCGCTCTTCCCCAAACGCTGTGTTCTACACCTAGAGGAAAAAAAAGCAACAGAAGTAAATTACTGGGGGGGCATTCATTGCATGCATAATCATGACGGGTTTTGAAGGAGACTTGTCAGAGGCAGTGTCCAGAGCAACCAATCTGAGCATCTCCATTGTGTGGCAGAAGTTCTTCCTACTGGCAAACCAGATATTTGAATGAATCATCCGATTAAAACAACTAAAAATACTGGACAGTGTATTTTGTAAAAAAGTCTTCTCAACAATATATGTTAGCAAAGAATGACTACTCAAGCCTAAAATTGGATGAATTTAGCAGAAATGTAAAGTGAGTATTTGAGCATTAATTCTAAAAAGAACAGGGCCAAGATTAAGGTGAGTCAGACAAGACACATAGGTCCCACAATTGAAGGAGGTACTTACCTTTAGGCGGCAAACCCTGTCCATGCACGCAGCCTTGACAATAAGTGCCTCGTTAACTTTTCTACCTTGGCACCTTTCTTGTTGTGCCCTATTCCTGTGCTAAAGATGCTCCCTTAGAAATCTAGAATTTCAAAGAGCTACACCTTCAGTGGGAGGGTCAAAGAACAGTTCTCCCTTCTCCCCTAGACTGCAAAGAAAATTGCAGTGCTTCTCAGTGGAGGAAAAAGCAGGAGACTGGGAGGAAACCCTTCCCTCAAAATCTGGAACTCCACACTGATCTCACTTAGTTTTTCAGGCTGAATTTGTTGTATTTCTTTGATGATGAGAGAAACTCCCTGGTGGGAATTTATGTTTAAATAATCTTGAATTGGCATTGATCCTGTGTACCTGAAAGAATTAAACACAGTTCCTGTCTATAGCAGACCACCCCTTCAACCACACCTCAAATAATTCTCACAGATTAATGTTCCAAGGAAAATGAAAATTCACAATAAGAAATCTCAAGTTACACAAAGAAATAAGGCACTTGAGGAAGAGATAACAGAAACAAGAGGAAACCTTTTGTACTTACTAGGACCTAAAATTTAAAATTATCAGGAAAACTGAGTGTTGTCAATTTGTTTTAAAAATTAACAAGTGTAAAAGTATAATTAAAATTTTAAATTCACCAGATTGCTTTAATAATAGAAGAGAATTAATAAGCTGGAGATTTAAAAAAGTGCCCGCAATGCATTTCTGATAGACAAATCAATTAAGATATAGAGAAAAGTATAAGATAGTCTGATAAATATGAAAGAAAGGAGAGGAGCATTGGTGACTGAAGGTTTTTTAGAACTAATGAAAGCCTTTACTCCATAGACTCAAGAAGTACAGTAGATCGCAAGTGTGGAATAGATTAAAATAACCCAGACTGGGCACATCACAATAAAGCTGCTGGACATGAAATCCAAAGAGAAAGTCTCGAATTGGATAGATCTTCATCGAGGCAAGAGTTGAACTGACAGCTAACGTTAGAATTGGAATAAGGGAAGCAAGAAGACAGTTGCATGATTTCTTCAGTATATGGAAGACATAATTTCTCAAACTAGAATTCTATACCCTATGAAATATATTTTAGGAACAAGGGTAAAATAGACTTTTGGGGAAAAGCTCTGTTTGTTTGTTTGTTTGTTGTTTTTGACACAAGCTTTTGCTGTTTTCCAGGCTTACCTTGAAATCACTAAGTAGCCCAAAGTGGCCTCAAACTTGCAGTCTCCCACCTCAGCCTTCTGATAGCTGGCATTACAGGCATACACCACCATGCTTGACAAGACATTTTTTAGGCTGGCAAAACTTAGAAAGCATAGTTCCAAA
Organism: Dasyprocta punctata; assembly: GCA_004363535.1. Classification (NCBI taxonomy): domain Eukaryota; kingdom Metazoa; phylum Chordata; class Mammalia; order Rodentia; family Dasyproctidae; genus Dasyprocta; species Dasyprocta punctata. Next base: position 21,896 of record RJWM01015866.1, on the reverse strand, counting down.
AAAGCCTTTAAAAAAGAGAATTATAGAATATATTTTAGGTAAAATATAATTATTCCAGGTGTATACATAGATGTGTAAAAAAATGAAAACAGAGTGGTAAATGTTTCTAAGTAGCATTATCCCAATTAATCTGTTTACTATTATAAATGCTAATATTGTTAAGCTAAAATTAAAATTCATAATCACAAGATGGGATTTGCTTTCAGTACTCTAAAGAGCATGTATTATATTGGAAAAATAGGAAGATAACAAAGATTATAATGAATGAAGTAGGCGTGTTAAAATTCCAGAGCAAGCGCTTTGACTAGAAATAGACATTGTAAGAAATGATGTAGGTAAGTTGGAGGAGGAAGAAAACAAAAATTGAAAACAAAACAAAACAAAAAAAGGGACACATACAGATTAGCTTTGTGAAGGTGACATGACAGGCAGCTCAGAAACAAAAATTCCGTGTAAAAATTTCTATACCACTTCTAGAGTTTCCATCAATCTAAGAGGTGACATCACTGATGGCAAAACAGTGGACCGTGGCAGAACAGTAGAGAACTAGGGTTGGCAGAGTGGCATCTCCTAAAAGAGAACCAGAGTTTGAGTTTTTAGAATTACAAAGAAATTGAGAAACCAGTGTTCTAAAACCAAATAATAGGCACTCACATTTTATATTCAGATTGGAGTCTTGTGGAAGTTCGCTGATAATAAGTCTTGAATTGCTGGCTCTCTTACTTGGTTTTAACACTAGCAGCCATCACAGTAACAGGTCTTGGCACTAGTGAAGGTTCTCAGCAAGATGCTCAAACTCACTCTTTACAGTCTCAGCCAGTGGGTTCTAACTGTGCCTCGGCCGGGCAGGAGCCCTGCTCCCAGCTGCGTTCCTAAGGGTTAACTCACTTGAGGGAACCGAGAGGAATGCTGAGGGATCAAGACATGACATGCTGCCCATTGTTTGTAGCTCTAGGATCAAAATATACAATTATACATGCCAAATAAATTCTAAACCTGTAAGGCAGAAAAGGAGAGGTGGCTCTGACGACAGGTGCCAAGAGCATTAAATAACCTTCGCAGACAAGGTGCACCAGTGTGTCCTGAAGGCTGCAGGCTCCCCAGTCTGGCATTTTCCTCCGTGGCAGACAATGTGTATTCACTGCTGGAGTCTCTGTTAAGCCTCTGTCTCCCAGACCTGCTGGCTCCTGGTGCCCAGCCCAGCACAGAGGTGCCTTTGTGAGTGTAATTACCTTTCCCTGTATTAGGAATAGTCTGTTTAGAGCTGTGTTTGCAGGTACTGCTAGAATAAGCAGGAATTAGCATCCTAAAAGACTGCCCTGGCCCTAACTTCTGCATCAGCACCATTCTTCAAAACTGGTTTTTCTTTTCTTTTTTTTTCTAATGGGATTGATTGGGCAGGTGTTACTGTTTATCATCCAGGACATAGAGTTTAAAGGAAAAAAAGGCATTAGAGAATTGGAGACAGCTGTGTGTGTGTCTGTGCGTGCTCGAGAGAGCGAGAGAGACAGAGAGGGAGGGAGAGGTGGAGGTAGGGGGGAGGGGGAGAGAGAGAGATTGAGAGATCGAGAATCCTATTTTGCTGTATCTCTTGATGATCGCGTGCCAGGCAGTGCTTCCACAGGGAAGTCAAGTGGATGATTCTGGCAACCTAAGAATTAATTAAAGCTTCCATGGGCTTTCAGCACAGTGTCCACATCAAAAAGGCAGGAGAAGCAAAGTAAACACTTCTTCTGCCATGATGACACGGTGGCCCTGTGAGCTGTGGACTAGTGACCAGGAAGTGCAGTGAGGACCTCATGCAGATGACGGTGTGGGCGGGAGAACCCTGTGGGACTGGAGCTCAGCCAGAGTTGGCGCAAGATGGCTTCCATAGAGTTTGCCTGGAGATGCTTTCTATTGTTCCTGTTGGTATATTAGTCTTGTATTAAAAAAGAAAAATAATAGCAATTTCCGCCTTTGGAGGAAGAGAACTTTAATGAATAGTAGGAGATTAGAGAATTGTATTCTGCATTTATTAATTTTCCCCAAGTGATTTTACTGTGCACAGAGGAAATGAAGGGACTACTAGAGAACGTCTAAGGGCAGGGCTGCCCGAGAACAGTAAAAAACAAACAAAAAGAGACTTAAGACCAGGCAGTGTAAGGTTTTCCTATAGGGCAGGAAGATCTAAAGATGCATGTTAAATGGCACACACTTTATTAATTTTTTAATGACTAAAGTAATTAATTCTGTGTTGCCAAGACAGACTCTCGGACAGCCCAGAATGTTTCTCTTCATTTCAGAGTTACTTGTTCAAAATGGCTGATCACGTAGGAAAAATTATACCCAGGCAAATAGAATTCAAGTCAAACAGGTTCATGTTTTTGATGTAGGACTGGAGAATGGGTGTTCAGGCACACAGTGAAAGATTTATCAAGGAATCTGGGAGAGAAACAGTTTCACCCTTAGAACTTTAAAAGCCTTTTTAAAATCCCGCTTCCTTTTTCATTGTGTGGGAGCAACAGGTCAGGGATTGCCTAAGGCGACCTTGCAAATTGGCACCTGCCTTTGTGCCTAAGACCCGAAAGAAGTGGAGGGAAAAGCAGCCCAGGGAAATTTAATAAGTCTGTGCCTTTTCTCCAGCCCTTCTCAAAGTTAGCTTTCCATGGGAATTGAGCTTTGATGCCTGGGGTATAGGAGAAGTAGAGGCCACCTCCAGACTCAGCTGGAGAGTTATTTGCTGCACGGAGACACCTGAGCAGGTGCTGGCCTGGGGAACAACAGAGAGCCTTCCTGATCTTGTTTGCCCTTCCCACTGCAGCGGGTACTTTTCACAGGACTTTCACAGTGCCTACCTTATTTTTTCTGAAAACTCCAGTCCCTCCACTCCCCTGAAGAAAAAGGTCTTTGGTGATTTTGACAGGTAAGGAAGATTTCCAGCTCATCACATGAGTGCACCACGACAGAGGGAATTATCTGCCGGCTGCTTTTCCCATGTTGGAAGACGCAGCTGGTGTGATTGAAACTTCTGACTTCCTGGCAAGGCTGTCCTGCCTGCACCGACCTACAGTGGCGGCTGGTCCACAAGTTCCCTTTCTTCCTGGCTTTTCCATTTCTAGCTTTTTCTTGGGTAATCAGAAACCTAAGACCTCTTACATATCCTGATGGTTTGCTTTGATTTGCATCAATTATTTGACCGCATTGCCTGATTCCATGCAGGAAAAATAAAACATATTCCTTCCTGTTTCTCTTTTGTGTTCACAGTGCTGCTCCACCTTTCCCCAGGCTTATGTTGTCTTATTTGTGTGTATGATTTTTGATTAAGCCATTTCTTCTGTCCTCTAGAGTTGTTTTCAGACATCTGTTGGATTTCACCATACGTCTTACTGGGCAGTCCTCACTGGGCTACATGACTTACTGTGGTGATCTCAGGATAGGAAGGAAAGGATCTTATGGTGGGACACTCAAGGCTTTTTCTTGAGAAACTTCTTCCTATACTCTTACTCCGCTTGAATCTCAGGGGTGTTTCTAATTTCCGGTCTTGTCTTACACACGACCTTCTGATCATATTGAAGCCACATAGCATAAGACAGGTGAACCTCTATCTCTCCTTTTTCATTTTTCCTTTTTTTTTTCCCCCAACTTTAACATTCTAGTGCAAAACTAGTATTGTCTCACAGACTTTATTATATCCCTTACAAATAATAAATCCTTGTTTGGAAAACTGAAGGCTTTCTATTTTTTTTTTCTCAGAAATAACTGACATTGTAGAAATTGACGGCATACAGTATCCCAAAACCTCTCTTGTCTTTCTTTTTTGTTGTTTTTTCTATGGGAATTGGCAAGGTAAAATCAATGTCATCAGCAACATGTCTTAGGACACAGCCAACAGGCAGAGATTTTGCTAAGTGCTTTATAAATTAAATGAGACAGTAGTTCCAGGTGCCTGCTTGCTTGTAATCTGTCAGTCAACACTGACATGGGCAGATAAAGGCATGTAGAAAACTCAGACCAAGTTCAAAACAGTGTAGACAGTCTGGAGCCACGCGGCATCCACGCTTCACTGTCTTTTACTTAAAAGATCTTGTTGGAAATGGTAGTAGTCAGGGTTTAAATGAATGAAGAGATGGTACTCAGCAATCATCAAAGAAGTTGCACAGTGATAGGTGGACCTTAACTGATCAGATGAGTGGGACATTCATAGCGTTGAGACTCATCAGGCTCACCAGGGAGAGGAAACTGGGAAAATCAAAGCTTTGACAAGGATGAGAACATGGGACGTGGTGCACAGCACACTCCAGGACCAAAGAGGACAGTAAGTTTTTTTAAAAAGCAGAAAACAAATGTGGGTAGTATGACTAAAGAACAAAGCAGATATTACATCATGCCAGCCAAAACAGAACAGAATCCATAGATTATGAATTTACGGAGGAAAACAGCTTCTCCAGCATGGCCTTAGGTCTGGGATGTTTGCTGATATTTCTGTTGATGGGCTGCATCAGAATGTTTACTTGCAGTGGTTCTTTTTGACTGAAGAAGATGAGCCCAGGTGAAAATATTCTGTAATGAGAGAAAACCTTAAAATATATATATATATATTGCCAGCAAAGAAATGAGGCAAGCAGAGATTGACATCTTGCTGTAAAATGCAAATGTTGGGAAATGCAGTTAAAGGTAAAAACTAATGAATATAAGAAGCACAGTTATGCCAGGCATGGTGGTTTGAACCTGTAATCCCAGCACTCAGGAGGGTGAGGTGGGAGGATCATCACAAGTTCAAGGCCAGCCAGGGCTACACAGTGAGTTCAAGGATTGCCGGAACTGCATAATGAGACCCTGTCTTAAAAGACAAAAAATAATAATAATAACTTGTGCAAAGAATAACCGCAGCCTAAAAAATTACTACAGATGGCTTGTTTAGCAAGTTCATAATATCACTTTTATAAGTAAATGGATGTACCTTGAGACCATACTTATTAGTGAAATAAATAAGTCACACATGTGTGAACATCATATTGTTTCATTAGTGTGACAAGCTGAAAGAAAAATTATGTATACAAAAAAAGTTAAGATAAAAAAAAAAGCACAGTGGCCTCCTTTGTCATCCACGTGGCCTGTCCCGAAGTAAATTCAGTGCCTTCCCTTACTGAGCACCTCTGTAGGTTCTGCCTTCCCTTCTACATCTTGTCTTTTTGTCCCAGAAAGAATGACCTTAGCCAAAACAATGGCTTAGGTCACATCTGCCTTTAACTAACCCACTGTGAGCCATTTTAAGTTGACTTTTGAATGTCTTAAGAAATTTTTGATGTGCTATAACGTTTGGGTTCTGTTTTTTTTTGTTGTTGTTGTTTTTTATTTGCATGTGGATATCCAGTTGTTCTAGTATACTGATTGAAGGTACAGTTCTTTCTCCACTAAATTGCTTTTACATCTTTGCCAGAAATCAATTGTCTGTTATGTGGGGATCTATTTTAGGACTTCATATTTGTACCTTGGTGGTTTGTTTATTGTGATATCAATGCTGTTTTGTCAAGATTGGTATGACTTTGTGATAAGTTGTGAGATTGAGGAGGGTTGGAGCTCTTAATTTTGTTCCTTTATCAACGTTATTTAGACTATTCTGAGTCTTTTGTATTTCTATAGAAATGTAAGAATCAAAATGTTAAATTTTATGAAAAATGATGTTGGCACTTTGATAAGTGATTGTATTTTCTGATCTTTATTATTTTCTTCTATTTGTTCTTGGTTTTATTCTGTCTTTTATTTCTAATTTCTTAAGGAAAGTTATGAGGGTATTTTGTAACTTTATTCTTTTCTAATAAATGTACTTGGTGTTAAGTAAAATTATTTAAAAAAGAAAGTTCATAATATGGTGATGATGCTTTTTACTATATTAAAAGAGTCAGGAAGATTTAACTGATCTTTATTTAAATTGGTCAGTGGTGGCAAACCTGTGGCACTCATGTTTTTCTTTTAAGACAAAAGTTATTAATGTCTGAGTTGATTTTTCTAAACTGAAACCCCAGCATTCAGGTTTAATTGCAGTGTTAGCCCTTTGTGATAAGTAAGTGCATTTTGGGCTGCAGTTTGGGGCCTCATCTCTGAAGGATTCATCCTTACTGAGTTATTTGATACCTAGTTTGAACGTCTTCTGGACAGAGTCTGTATATGGACAAATAGCAAGGAGAACTTACAGGAAGCCTTGAAGGCAAAAAGGGAAGAGTAATATTAAAATAAGGAACTGAAGTATAGCATTGTCACCCTCACACACTAACTGCCTAAATCACAACTTTCTAGAAAACTAATCATAAGAAAAGAATTGGGTGCTACATACAGATTTGACACTACACTTTACTATTTCCCCTTTTAAAAAATGGGAAACAGTATGGTTCTTATACAGTTGCTAGGTTAACTGTCCTGGACAGTGGTTTGCACATGTGTAAAATAAGGCGCTTAGAGGTGATGGTTAGTGTGGTTCTAAGCAGGGTTGGGCCTTGTTAGTACTTGGCTGGTTCTTAAATTGAATTAAACATTTAGAAGTTTGGCATGGACCAGATGCGTGGGCTGCAAGGCCATACATAAGATAGACCAGCCCTTGTTAAATACCTGTGTGTGGAATGCATGGGTGAGTAGCCAGCATGACAGAATCCAGATCCCAAGCATTTGTCCTGTTGGAAGGATGAGCCAAACTAGGATTAAATCTAATAGGCTTAAATAAAAAGTCTTACTGACGTTACTTGTGTAAGAGAATTAAGTTGCAGTACACCTGGGTTAATAGCAGTTTATATGAAAAAGACTGAAGTGTGTTTTAACCCAAAATTTCAGATAGAGTTGGAGGGAAATGTGAATGTCAGGAAAAAACAAAACCACAGTAACAGATGTATGGGGTTAAGGAGCTCTGACAGACAGAAGCCATTATCAAGCAGAAATACCCAAGTCCCAGCTTACTGGACCTCAGTACATGCTACTTCCATGGCTAGTTCTGTCCAATCTGTGTGTATTCTTTGTTTTCTTTTGGGATTCTCTGTATTTGGTGGAAATTTTAGGTACTAGAAATCTGTGAGAGAAATGGTTAAATCATTAAGTGTTGAAAAGTGGTGATTTCCTTCCCACTCAGCCTACCCAAAACACAATATATGTGTTGTGGTTTTCGTTATAATAGTGTATCATATTTCTGGGTACTCATCAATTCTCAGGGCCTCCATGTGGCCTTATTTTGGCACCAGAAATTATTTGATGAATACTTTGCTCTAGGAGCTAATTGTTCTGCACACAGTTCTTAAACATATCAGAATTATTGTAAATATTTTAAGACTTTAGGGCGGGCATTTAGCAATGCATCACGTACCCTGGACAGTGGGTAAGTATGTGAATGAATTGAGGCAATTCCATGAACCCCCTGAAAAGATACATAATTGTTTTTGTATGTGTAATATTTTCTGGGAAAAATTCCAACACTTTCATTAGATCCTCAAATAATAGAAAAATTGGGCTCCTTTCCCCTCTGCCTAGTTTGTTTACTTCCTCATGTGTAAACAGAGACTTCTGGAGTTTTACCTGCTGTCATCTGTTGCAACCAGCAAACAGATTTCTTTGAAAATGCCAGTGATTTACCGACAGCATGAGCTCAAAGGGATGTCAAGGCAGAGTCCCAAAAATGTTGTCATTCACATCCTAGCATTAGAATAAGTGAGAAGTCCTTTCTCCCACTTCTTCACACCACACAACTAAATTAACTTTATTTTTAAAAAGAAGATTCAGACTTATTACTTACAGAATTTGGATTACTTTTTACTGTTCCCCTTTCAGTTTGTGAGTACAAATTTGGTCTTTTCCAGGAATATTTTGTTCTGAGGTGAGTTCCAAAGAAGGTTGATCATCTCAATGGGATCTGTGCTTCATGTGGTTTTTCTTCCTTTGCAAATGCACAGGGTGCCAAAGCATGCTTCCTGCGGGACATTCCCTTCTCAGCCATCTACTTCCCATGTTATGCTCATGTGAAGGCTTCTTTTGCAAATGAAGATGGGCAGATTAGCCCTGGAAGCCTGCTGTTAGCGGGGGCCATAGCTGGTGAGTGTCCTGCGTGGAATTCTGCTTCCTCCCCATCAGCCATCCCCAAGCTCCACCGTATGCTGCAACACTGGGATTCTTTGCTGATGCTTTTTGATAGGGTACATGTGAACTGGTTACAGATTACCTCAACCAGCTAGTGAAAAGTAAAGGTATGAAGTTAACCTTTATTGAGGCACATTCAATATTAGACACATTTAATTTCTTCACTCGTAAAAAGAGCTCATTCATTATTGGTTTATTTCATGGTCTGTAGATCACAATTCATGTCTCATTGGATTTCATAATTTCACTTTGTAGCATACCAATGATAATACAATGAGAAGATTTTGAAAATTGGAATACTTACGCTTTAAAGTTGTCTAAAGAAAATATCGCATCCAGGATTGTCAGCTTGTGTTTCTTCACATCGTGGAGCAGGCTTCCCCAGCGCAGGCCAAGAGGGAGAGAGGAAGCGGGGGGAACGTGGGAAGGAGTGAGTGCAAGCAAAGGAGGAAGGGCGCGGAGGAGAGAGAGAGACCGCACTTAACACCGACACGGAGCGTTTCTTTTCATGCTATTATCCATTGCCCCCAGGCCCCCCTTCCCATTAAACAATGGGGAAATACAAGACATAATTTGTCATACTGTTTTTCTTTCTTCAAAGAGTGAATTAGCTACAAACTTGCAGGCCTTGTATATTCTATGTATTATTAAAACTATGTAACAAATAATAAGCAGCATTTTTAGCAGATAGCAGAAGCTAATGACAAACATCATGACTAACTTTATCATTAAAAGTCGGGGCCAGGAAAGACAGGATGTCTCCATTCTCTCTCAGCTTTCTTTTTCAGCCTCCTTTTGGAGTTTCTAGACCATGTGGTAAAATACAAAAACAAGTAATAAGCATGAATATTAGAAAAGTAGAACTGATGCTGCCATTATTTACAAATGATTGTTTCCCTGGAAATCCAAAGCACATTGCCAGAAATGTATTTGAATTGATATTGCTTGTGAGCTCGTAACGTGTTTCGCTGTGAGAAACTTTCAAACTCTGAACGAGGTGGCGGGCAGTGAGCCGATGCCACAGAGGAAGCCGAGGCAGCTGTGTCACGCCCAGCCCGGTGAAGCTGAGTGTCCGGCTCGGGCGGGCCGTGCTGGGGGTAGTGCGAGAGCACGGCGTGAGGACAAAGGTGCTCCCCTGGAGAGGGCCTGGCCGGCACCCCAGGGCTCTGCTGTCTCTAAGGGAAAAAGCCTGTCTGAAAACATAGCAGTCCCACTACGTGACGGAACTTCAGCAGCTCCCGTGAGCGGCGGTGACCACTAACGTACTCATTGTGAAGCACAGCATAGTCTCACAGCTGCTTTTAGATATACCGTATTCAAATCGGTTCCTTATGCCGAACGTGTGCACATTATAAATAAGGTAGATCTGTGATTAAATTAATATGTTCATGTTGTGTTTTAATAATGATTTTCCTTCTGATAAGTACTGACACCAGTGAAAATTTGATTAGTCTTGAGATACATTTCTTTAGGACTAAGCAAATTTTTAAGAGAGGGGGTCATGGGTAACTCACTACCTAAACAAGATTATGTGTTTATTGTAAGATTTTTGTATCTAGTATTTTTTTTAATGTTTTAAACTAGCGTTGGCTTTAAATACTGGAAACATCTACTCTGATAATTCACAGATAGAGCAAGGTTAACTGACATGTGACTGTGTTCATTGCCCAGAGTATTTCAGAAGGTGAGGGCTGAAGCAGGGAGCCTAAAATTAAAAAGCCAGATTCTAGTTCTGTGTCATTAGCATGATACTTTTTAATTAACAAATAGTATTTCAATATGATTTGTGCAAGCCGGGCATGGTGGCACATGCCTGTAATCTTAGCACTGGGAGGCTGAGGCAGAAGGATCACCTCCAGTTTGAGGCCAGCCTGGGTTATATAATGAGCTCAAAGCTTGTAATCTTAGCCCTGGGAGGCTGAGGCAGAAGGATCACCTCAAGTTTGAGGCCAGCCCAAGCTATATAGTGAGCTCAAAGCTAGCCTGGACTACAGGGTGAGACCCTGTCTCAACAAACAAACAAAGAAAATCAGTGTGATTTGTGATAAAACCACATAAAACATCACTACTGCTTTTTAGGTCTTATAACATGATCTGTTATACCAGGTAAATTTTTTGTCAGGGTGATGAGATACATGAACAAGTCAAACTATAGTTTGTAGTGAAGGGGACTTGCCTTTGATTTAATTAGCTTAAACTAAATTTTAATTCAGGATTATCTTCAACAGCTCTTCATAGATATGCAAGAGTTATATGTATGTGATTGATTGTGTTGGTTACACAAACATTTTAAAAGGAGGATAAAAGAAAAATTTTAGGCAAATAAAATTTACAGAGTTCAGTTGAGGAAAGGCCAGTGTGTGGATCAGGCAGTCCTGAGAGCCAGAATGGGCTAGAGTGACTCAGCTGCCGCTGGCTGGGATGCAGGGGGACGTGACGCACAGAAAGCGGAACTGGGACTAAGGGAGCTGGTTGTCAGGTTGGCTGCTTCAATTGACTGAAACTCAGCTATTTGTTATGAAAGAAAAGTCCTCAATTAGATTTTCAGTTTGTTTACATACTGGGTTCTATTGCCATTCTTTACCAAGGACTCTGTGGAGACTTCTGAATTGCAAATTTAGTTTGATTGAACAAATTTCCCCTTTTGATCAGCCTCTCAATTGTGAACAGTTGACCAGATCTTTGGGCATTCATGCTGCTCTCCATCACCATCATAAATAGACTTATTTGGTCTCAGCTCCCACTGTGCAACAGCAGAACATTAGGTTTTGTGAGAGGGGAACAGGAAAACCTTACCTAGGAGAGAGGTACCACTGGCACATAGGTGTTAATGATGTGACCGTAAAGTTTAAGATAATTTAAGGGCAATTCTTAGATCCTTAAGACTGAAAAGTAATAGAGCTATTGTATCCAGGTAATGAACTAAGCATGCTCTTCTATCTCGCTCTCCTACTAAGTACCTTAAAAATGTCAGAAAATACGTGTTTATAGTTCTTTATTGGCCCCTGGCACATAGGAAGCAGTGCCATATTGACTGAGATGGAGGAACTGAGTGACACCGCAGCTCAGAGCACTGGCAGGGAGCACCCCTCCTAGAAGAGCAGAATGATAGGACTTGGGGTGAAGGGGGAGGTGCTGGGGGAGTTGCGAGTTCACTCTTCTGTGGCAACATAGCCCACCCTGAGGCTCTTCCCTGCCGCCTGGAGCTTCAGGCAATGCTTGCAGGTTAAAAGCTCAATGTTGTGATGTTAATTAAAAAAAAAAAAAAAAAGCGGGGGTGGCTCAAAAGGACAGATGTGGGAACTGAAAAAAAGCAGGGTAGGCCTTACAGGAATTTCCAGACCTTTACCACAGGTAGAAAGTGTACACCAGTGGTAATTCTTCCCGAGAGGAGGAGAAAATAAATTCTACCTGCATTGTGAAGCTCTCTACATTTCATCGTCTCAGAAGGCTTCCACCCTGCCAGCCTCGTTAGGCCGTTGCACAGACCCTCTTGCTCAGGAGACAGGCCTGTGGGTGCAGCCGACCTAGAGTATGGTAGATGCCACCCACGAGCAACCCAGCCTTTGAATCTGAGTACTGCTAGGCAGCCAGAGGGCCTCAGGAAGGAGCAACAAGGTAAGCGAAATGAGACTTACAGAGCAACAGGCGATTCAGAGAACAGAAGGGTGCTTGTGAGAACTGTAATTAGGGTCCCCAGAGAGATTGGAAAGGAATAATCAGTAAGCTTTCTTGAAAATTAATGAAAGGATTGCCAAAATTAAAAATTTAGAGATAGTTCTGAATGATAGGGTTTTTGTGATCAAAAACCAAGCTAGACATCTGGAAGTTAAGGACATGGAAAAAATCTAGAATGTGGAACAAAACGATAAGGAGAAGAAAACTGAGAGAGAATTCAGAAGGTGCGTAAGACTGATGCAGGAGGCCTGCCACCTGTCTGATGGGAGCTGCCTGGGTACCCGCCACGGAGGGGACCAAGGCTGTGTTCCCAGGCTCGTTAGCGGTCAGGAGGGCGGACAAAACCTGCTTCTTCTCTGCAAGGGCTCCCAGGTTAACCCCCACGGACCTCTGCAGCAATGGGAAGAGTATTTAGGAAGGAGGACAATGTGGAAACATGTCAGGTAAAAGTAAAATTTGCGAGCAGTCCTGAAAAATTGCTGACTTGGTATGTGTATTTATTGTCCAAAAAGGTTTGGGGAGATAAAGGACAGGCAGGAGCGAAAGAGCCCTGTCCTTTCTCAGAGAGGAGGCAAATGCCCGCGAGTTAAACACCTTGCCGGGGATTTCTGTGTGATTGTACATTATTTAAGTAATACTTAGGAAAGGGTAGAGGTGGAAAGGGAAGTAACTAGAAGGAAAGAAAATAGCACCATACAGGATATCAGAAATTCAGTAGCCTCAATGAATGGTAGTGAATTTAATGCCCCTCGTAAAAATACTGTCAAATATTTTGAAAGAAAATTTAGTCATCTGAAACTTGTAAAAACAGTGACATAGAAAATCTGAAAGAGAACAGGTCGAAAAATATATTCAAGGTAAATAGCAACAGTAAGCAAGCATGGGAATATTAATTTCAGACTAAATGAAATTTGGGAGTTAAGAACATTTAGAAGCACAGAGGCAGCCGGGCGTGGTAGTGCACGCCTTTAATCCTAGCACTCAGGAGGTTGAGGCAGGAGGATCCGTGTGAGTTCGAGACCAGCCTGGGCTACAAAGTGAGTTCAAGGCCAGCCTGAACTGCATAGTGAGACCCCGTCTCAAAAAATATGGCTGGGGACTTAGCTCAGTGGTCTAAGCACCTGCCTGGTAGGCGTGAGTTGTGCGTTTGAGCCCCCCCCACCCCCAAAAAAGAAGAAGCACAGAGGCATAGTTTGTGGTTATCGGAAACAGCTACAAAGATCATCAATCTCTGTGTATACTGTGCTAAAGATTTCAGCTTAAAGTTTGACAAGATCATGATGTTTTCACATTCCTAAGAAGGAACTTTATCATACTACTCAAAATATGACATATCCAGGAGCTGTACAGACAAGGATACAAAGATTTGGAAAACTTAGTGTTGACCTAAAATAAGTATGTATTAACCTTGAAACTTTAAACAGAGGGGGGGAAAAAAACTTTAAACAGAGAAACACATTATTTGTAGATACAACTGGATATTCATGAAAATTAAGTAAGAATGACTCAGGCCCCAAATCTGTGTTTGCCAGTCACAGTTGCTGCTTCTTTTGAATGATCTTGTGCTGTCCCATTGCTGGCGCCCGTGCAGACTGGTGGTGGTTTCGATCAGCAGAGCAGCGGCCACATAGCGTCGCAGAGGTGGTGGGAACCAGAGGGCTGCACGTTTGTCTCTTCAGACGTCTGCAGTGCCCTTCCTGCTGCAGGACCAGACCCCGTTCCCCATCTCCCAGCTTCCTCTTGCTCCCTGTCTTCGGTAATACAGAAGTCTCAGGGCACGTCATCAGCACGTCTTAGCCTTATGCAAGCCAGGAGAGACCGGGGAAATTCACTTAGATGTTGCCATCCTTGGCCCTGAAAATCAGCGGATCTCAGGTGACCAACCTCCTCCTAGTTCCTGCTACTCCTAGCCAGGCTCTGGCACAGCCTGATAGAGTTTTCCAGGCTAAAAAATTAACAAAACCTCACACCAGAAATCTCCCTAGAGAGCTGTCCGCTGAGGTCCGGGAGCTGAGAATGATGGAGTTGTGCCCAGGTTGCTGTATTTCCAGCACCCACTGCAGCACCAGTCCTTTTCAGACAACTCACTAAGGAACTTACCCATTTCTTTTGTCATTTTTATTCCAGTACCTCATCTCCCAGTACTTCTCTTTCTTTCCATGACAGGGAACTGTTTATGAAAACTACTCCAACAGAGGGAAACTTCTTAACCATTTTATGACTCTTGAGTTTTTCATTCATACTTGAACTTGCCTGCCCGTAACTGAGGATTCTGTTGCGTATCTAAAGCAGCCTGCCTGCTAAACTCTAAACCAGGAAGTAAAACAGAATCAGTGGTGCGAACGCAGTGGGTTTCTAAGCATTTCTCATGTTTCCTTCCGTTACGTTGGAGCATAAATGCCTGGCTTGCAGTTAAAATAATTCCTGAAAACGGATAGAAAACTCCACGCGACTTAACAAATAAAGCGTGAGATATTAAATGAGCTTGTCACATGCTAAATTGTGGTGCATTTTATATTTGTTTGTTAAGGTGAATGTTTAGGGAGCTGAGTAAAGAGGGAAAGAAACTGCTTTAATTATACAAATGCAAGCATGTAGTATGTAGATTAACATACACACAAACCGCACTCACAGTGTAACTTTAAAACTGTCTGTTAGAAGGATGAGATGTAGTTATGAGCCAGACCATGTTGGTTTGGACAGAAATTCTTACAGAATTATTAAGCCTTAAAAAAAGCAAAGGAGATTTATGCATCTGCATTTGACCAATTTGGTTTGGAATAGGTTCATAATGGAAAAGTAATAAAACCATAAGAGACAGTGTCTTCTGAGTACAGTCTCACTTTTAAAAAATCTAAACATGGGTCTGCCCCATTTTGGATAGAATGACTGTAGAAAAATTTCCCATTGGTAATTTTGGGAGGAATTTTGGTTGTTCCTGTTTCATTGATAATCAGCCAATATAAACTTTTAAGACTTCTTTCAGATATTTTTCTGGAGATACCAGTCTTTGGAAAAAACCCTGAAGTGTTATCTGTGCCCCTTACACATGCGTGCACACACACAGTGGTTGTTCAGTTATTAGTAAATTCTTTCTTGTGTAAGGGAGAAGTCAGGGTCAGAGGTCCAGGTGGTGGAATATGTTAGAAGGCACCTTCCGTGACTGCCAGCAAGCAGAAAGCCCTGAAGAGGAAACACATAACGAGTTTCACCTCTAGAAAATCAGACCTAATAAACTTTGCAGGGTTCCGATTTCGACAGGGAAGCAAAAAATATTTTAGAAAACCACTTCCTCCATTTATCCTCAACCACTTGGAGTAGTAGTATTGATAAATAATTCCTTAATATTAAGTATTGAAGAATAGAAACATGGTGTGAGAGTAGGGTCCTGGGGGCCCGGCCGTGCTTCCCCGGGAGGACGGGGGAGCGTTTCATGGCGCTGGCTGCTTCACTTTCTTTCCAAGGCCAGCAGTTGAAAGCACAGTTATTTTTATATAGCGCAAATGTGAGCAGACTGCGATGGTGTTATGTCTCTCCTGCAGGTATGCCTGCGGCATCTTTAGTGACCCCTGCTGATGTTATCAAGACGAGATTACAGGTGGCTGCCCGGGCCGGCCAAACCACTTACAGCGGAGTGATAGACTGTTTCAGAAAGATACTGCGGGAAGAAGGACCAAAAGCCTTGTGGAAAGGAGCTGGTGGTATGGAAATAATTGGTTCTTAACTAACCCTTTGGTATCAGGTAAATTTCTAGAGGAAAAAAAAAATAATGATATCTGTAATTTTTATTTATTTTTTTTTAAGCTCGTGTATTTCGATCCTCACCTCAGTTTGGCGTCACTTTGCTGACTTATGAATTGCTACAGCGATGGTTTTACATTGATTTTGGAGGAGTGTAAGTATCATGCTAATTTTCTGCTGCTAAATTTCAGCTGTTTCTCACCCTCAGTTGCCACTGAGAAAAGCACAGCCACCTCCATCTGATGGTGAAATAGAAAAGATTTAGAAAAATGTACAAGGTCATTTCCAAGGAGAACATAACAGCTGACTGAGTTCAACAACTCCTTTCTGATGCATATTATCATAGTTTCTGAGTGGTATTTTTGCTATTTAAAAAACAGAAGAACAACAAAAACGCACTCTTACCTGGTTAACTCTTCTTGTAGCAAACCCGTGGGATCAGAGCCAGTTCCTAAATCCAGGATCATACTGCCTGCTCCTAATCCTGATCACGTTGGAGGATACAAACTGGCAGTGGCAACATTCGCAGGGATTGAAAACAAATTTGGACTTTACCTACCTCTCTACAAGCCGTCAGCATCTACCTCAACAGCAGTCAGCAGGGAATCCAAGGAGGGCTGAACCCAGCACACTGCTATCCGGTGGTCCGCACTGCAGTAAGAGCACCTCGTGCTGGATTGAAGCAAGGCTTCGTTCCTTTCCCATCCATCTCGTTTAAATTCATGTCAAGGCTTTTTGTTAAGTGAAATCACTCATTATCTGTATGTCTTCCTAACCAAATCATTGTGCAATTATTCCTGATTATTCTTTGGACCTCTGCCTACAAACCTGTGTGTGTATCTGACGTTCGCTGGAATTGAGTTGACACCAACATGACTTGGGGGAAAGAGTGAGTCCGAACAGAAATTTAGGCTCCTCTTGTTGGGTTAGGATGCTAATCTCAGAGGCTACACAGAGGAGATCATGGTTCTCAAAGTGTTCCCCGTGTGTTTAAACTGTTAGGAAACTGGGTGTATTTATAAAAGCAAAGAACACTGGAAGAAATAGGAAAAAATCAGAAATAGTTTGGATTCAAATTTTAAACATGCCCACATTTTATCTCTGGATTATATTATGAAGCTTTTATTTGAAACATGTTTTTTTATAATGGAAACCACATTGGAGATGTTTAGTAATCATACGCTGTTACTAGTGCGGAGACTACTAAGGAAAGAGTTTTAGCACTTTAAGGAAGTGCTTTTGGCATTTTATTATACAGACAGAGAAACTGAGACACAGCCCCTCTGTTGGATATGCTAATTTTGTATACTGTTCCTGTGAAACACACGTATCAATTGCGGCCTGTCTGGATAACACTGTAGAAAAATGCACCTGGCATATTGCGGCCAACCCTAACCCTGCCCTTCCCCCAACAAGTGGCATCCATGTGCTTTTAAAATCTACTTTTATCTTGAATCATGTAAGACAAATGTATTCTAATGTAAGTTTTATTTAATTTGTGGTGCCTTGCATTATGGCCAGAGGCTTGTGTGTTTGTGAAGGCGGAAATAAACTATTTTTAAAGCTGTTAAACTGCTTTTGAATGTGTTACATGGTGAATAACTGCAGTGATTGTCATTAATGGATTCTGTTCTCTGTGCTGTGTTTGGGGAGACTGTGGTCAAACTGGCATGATCTTTCAAGATAATGTGCGCCTCATTGTCATAGCTCAGACGCTGACCCTCGGTACGTACAGATCGAACAAGCTGACACTTTTGTTCTAGTCACTGCTAGCACTGTTGACGGTTTTTAACATGATATTCACAGTAATACAAAGTTTCACTGGAATTGGACATGAAAGCTGGTATGAGGTGGCATTTCCATTTTCAGTCTAACCTGTATCATCAAGTCTAACGTTGGCTAATATTTGGCTAGTACTGAACAATTTGGAACAAACAAGTTCATCTTGATCAGGTCTGTCTTTCCAACTGTAATCATGCTCCCAAAGAAGCTACTGAATAATCTACTGACTTTCTATGAATGAACATTCCGTCTCCAGACCTTCTCTGCATAGAAGATAGCCATGTCTCCATCTCCATTTCTGCAGGTTGACACTCAAGATTCCAAAACTACAAAGAATACACATCCTTCTGTGTGTGTGTGTGTGTGTGTGTGTGTGTGTGTGTGTAAGTGAAGAGATTTGTTACCTTCACCAGAAATAGAACTGATATCTACAGGGCCCCTTCCTCTTCTGTGTGACACAAACCCTCTTTGCCCCAGGGTTATCCAATAAATTTATATTTCAATCTCCAGGACCAGACACAGATCTCCAAGCAAGTCTCAGAAATGGGGCTGGTGTTTTAATAGTGGAGCACTTTGGCTTTGGTCTTTTGAGTATGGAGAAAAATTCCTAAGTGTCTGCATTCCCTTTCCTCACTTGAAATTTTATAGAATATCAGATTTTCATGGCAGAAACAGTGGCCCAGTCTCATAAAGGGTCCCCTGCCCTGCCTGCTGGTTTATGAGCTGTTGCATTTGATTGGAGAGCATCCTGGCTTCCTGTAGACTCTCCTAGGGCCGAGAGTGGGTCTCGTCAGTAATTAAGAAACCGGAAGCCCTGGGAAGCCAGTTGGGATAAGGCCACATTGTCTGTTTCTTTAAGATGCTTGGCTTTCTCTGGTTGGGGAGAGGCTGTGACTGGAGAGAGACTTTGAAGGAGCTCTCATTTCCGTGGATTTCTGCTCAGTGGGTGGTGTGACTGTGAAAGGCCTTGAATAGGAGGGCAATCACCATGTAGAGAAAACCATGTGAAATTCGTTCTGGGTTTCCCTCCCCACAAAGTGACAGCGCCCGTGTCAGCAGTGGTGCGGCGGCTGCTGTCAGTGCCTCGGTCATTTCCCTCCCTAAGGCTGAGGGGCGGGAAGCCTGTCACTCCCACTTGCTTCCGTGCCACGCGAAGGCACCAGCCTCCTCCTTCCTCTCCAGCCCTGAGCCTTGCAGCTCTGCTCTTGGTCCACCTCATGATTGCTTGAGGGGTGGGAGACAGGCCTGACTTTCCCCGCCCTTCTTTTTTTCAAGGAGGGAAAAAATGTGAAGCTGGCCACAAAGTGAACACACTGATTCTTGGGTTCCAGTCATGGCTGGGTTTCTTGAGGCTGGGTGGCACACTGTCGCCAAGTGCCTGCTGCACCTCATAACCCACGACCATTTGCCGAGCTCCCTGGGGTCACCTTAATCCCAGCAGCCAGGGTCTCACAGGGCAAAGGAAGAATTCTGGCACAGAAAAGACTCTTTAAATGCTTATTGCATTTCAAGCTTCAGTTTTTACTTAGCTAAAATATTTACCGTTGCTGGAAAACAATGTTTAAAATTTTGTGCTTATATGTTGTTTAATAGTGTGGCCGACGTAAGCCTCGGGATGCTTACATTTTGACAGTCTTCTGGAAATGTTTAACAGCACATAACTCAGTGAGCGGGGAATAAAAACGGGAACAAATTGTGCTTGAAACCGTTTGTAACCCCCTCCAACTAGGTATTCCAAAAGCCAGTATTATTGGAATTCTTCAGGTCAAGGCAGGGAGATCTCCAGTGATGGAATTCAATGACTCTTGTCCGAGGGTCCCATTTATCAAGCTTCTAGATAAATTCTACCTCAAAATCATCTTGTGCCCTCTACCACAGAAGCCATATTTGTGGGGATGAATTTTTATCCTTGCCACTGAGCACAATCCCATTTTAAATTCAGGGTAATCAAATGCCTTCAGGATGTGGATTTTTCCAAAGATTTTTTTTAAAGACATGTTCCCTGGTCAGGCCAGTGAAATGTTCTTCCCATAATGGTCCTTCCCACAAAGGGGTAAGTGCCTTTTGTCTTACCTTGGGGGAACAATCCTCATCAAAGACTTCTGCTTTTCATGTTAGGAAGACCATGGTGGTTATGAAATTCACTGCTTATTTTAATATCTGAGGCATCTCTCAGCATTGTCACCTGGATTTTCAACACAGTGGTGGTCTTTCATTTGAAAGTCTGGATTGAGCTCCCTTAGTGTAGGGACTGCCTTTGATTCTTATAGTTATTATTTTGAAGAATGGATGAGTAGATGGATGAATTTTTAAGAAATGTATTTACCCCTCATAGTTACTTTTCTCTCATTGCTGAGACAAACTACCCAACACCCCAAATTAAGGCAGGATAGGTTTATTTACCTCGCAGTTTGTGGAGGTTTCAGTCTGTAATCTGGCTCCAAGGCAGGGTGGCAGGACACAGAAGCAACACTTCAAGGCAGCAGAAGACAGCAAAAGCAGCCAGAGCAAAAGGGGGAAAACAAGCTTCTTCTCCCTTATATTGCAAGCAGGCTCCCCATCACCTCTCCCCACCCGGGTGGGTGTGGCCTTCACATCATCTTCTTGCCCTCCTCTTGCACAGGATGAGTAGTTTACAAAATGAGGGCCCTGCCCCCTGCTGAGTCACAGGTTGACACAATGTATCAACCATAATACCCCCCACTTTTGTGTGTGTGTGGGAGATAAAACCATAACTGAAAATAATCAGTCTTACATATTTGTCACATGCTTTTAAATCATAACTAGATGTTTATTAAAGCAACTGTAGCTATTTAAAATTGGTTTTAATTAGTTGGTTACCTTGAGTCAGAAATGGTCACATAAATTCTAAGTTTAAATTCCCCGGTCATTGTGAAAAATAAAGCTTTATTTCAAAAGACAACCTTTGAAGTGAGTGCTATGTTGGAGATGCGCTGTACCATGGCAATAGTTTTTCTTACCAGTGCCTGTATGAATATACAGTTGTAGTTCATTCTCTGTTCCTCCAGCTTCCACTTAGAAGCTGCTGAGAACGATGGGAATTCTCAGAGGGTTTGTTTTAAGCTAACGCATTAATTGACTCCAAAAAGAGTCCAAATGGAACACTGCTTTCATCTGCTGTCGTAACCTAATAAAATAATGTTGTTTGCTTTGAGATTCCCGGCTGTTAAGGAGGTTTTGCTCAAGGCAAAACCACAGTCCCCTTGAATAACTTTAGAAGGAAAATTAAGAAGACACAGTAATTGTGCCTGTGTGAAGCTCACTTCTTTGAGGTCACAGACACACCCCCAGCACACTAGTCTGGCTACCAGGGCTCCGGAGCCTACCGCTGCTTTGGCGAGAGCTCTGACCCCTTGGAGGATGTTTCATTTTACAGTGGGAGAATTTCTAAAGTGATTTTTAAAATGGACTCCAGTTCTCAGAACAGACTTGTGCAGTAGTCTGTTCTGTAGGAAGTGCAGCTTAATGAAAAATGACTAATTGAAACATGCTTCCTAACCTCCCATCATCTCTACCCTCTGCCGCCTTTAGCTACTTATCCAGCTCTCGCTGTGATCACTGTGAGAGCGAAACGGGGCGTCCTGCCCCCAGCCCGGAGTTCTTTGGCCTGTAAAAACTCATTAGGAGCTGTCACATGCTAGGCATGATCTCATTTAATCTCCCCCCTCCACCACCACCTTATTCTTTTCCGTGTGTTAAAAATGAGGAAACCAAGACTTGGTTTAAGTTTCTTCCCTACAGCTGGCTGATGATGGTCAAATTTGAATCCAGATCTCATGACAGCCTGCCTCCCCAGGAGGGTTTCTCAGTGAAGCTCAGTAGAGGGCTCTTACGATGGTCTTTGCCCAGAATTTCTTACCGTTCCCAATTTTCAGTATCAGACATGATCACTCCTCGCTTACAGTAGAAGGGTAGAGTGGAGGCTGGTTATTTATCAGAGTAAATACATTTTGCTGCCTCAAAGAGTTCTAGAGCTCAAGGACCAGATGAACCCTGACAAGCCTTTTGAGGTTCCTCTTAAACTATTTTACAGCCTATTAAAGTCAGTAAAGAGAGGATTAAGGTAAACTTGAAGCATTTGCCCCACGGCTGTAAAATTGGAAGGTAATGTGGAAAAAGGAGAGGTAAATTTACAGACTGTTACAGTGCAATGTGATATGATGTGAACTGAATTGGATCATCTTAAAAATCTCTAATTAGAAAATGTTTTTCAACAAGAATTGGAAATAATGGAAAACCCAGTTAAAAGTAAATATCTATGGGTAGTTGGCCTCAAAGTGTGTCTGGAGGGAATGGAGACAGTTTACAAAATGTGGAATTCACTGGAATTACTTTTGGATATGAAATCTCCATCACCACTAATGGTGGAAAAGTCTTACCATACTCCCGACAAGTTTCCTGCTACCTCTAAAGTTAAGGAAGAGGATATCTTTCACTGCGTGTGTCTCCCCTGTTCTTACATAAATGACAGCAGATTACTGGCTGATCCACAACAAAAATAGACATTTTCTTCTTGAGAAAAAATTAAAATATGCTCAGCCTGTCCTCAAAAGGCAGGTATTTTCAGAGTGTAAACT